>VXBU01002492.1:713063-761688 GCA_013400315.1 Bombycilla garrulus
CTCTCCTGTCCTGTGTCCCTGTGCATCTGGTGGAGAGCTGAGCTACTGCTGGGGATGTGCATGACCAAACAGGCTCAAGATTCTCCTGAAAGAGCTCAGTTTTTGTCTTTAGCCTCATGCGCCAGTCTCTCCCACCGTGGGCTAAGGTGGTTCCTTTTATTGTGGTCCAGCTGTACTGCCCACCGCATCATCCCAAGAAGAGCACTCTTGTATTTTGGGAAGGTAGCCTGGATGTTTTGATATGAAAAGGATTATCCCAAAATATGAGCCTTATGCCAGTGAAGTTCAATAGGAAGGCAGCATGCTCCAAAATACAAGTTGGATTTCCCGGACATTCGGAATCCCTTAGACCTGTCAGATCCTTGAAGTTCTTTGTGAGAAATACTTCATCATGAAAGGATAAATTCATGGCTGTATAAATGCTGATCATCAGCCATCCAAAATATTCTTTCTCCCCTATAAGAAACAAAAGAGTCTTAGCCAAATTTTGTTCTTTGTGCAGTTGTACTGTGGCTACATAAACTCTCCCCGGTGTGTTACCTGCCACTGCACCTATTACAGACGTACAGGGAATGCACTATTTTAAGAGGAGGGAGTCTACATAAGAGCTGGTCATTGCTGGCTCCTTCTGAAGTCAGTGGGAAGAAACACGTACCTGCACAGAGGGATTCATGTGACTTACTGCAGAAACCCTCAAAGTTAAAAAATAAAAATACCCCACCAGAAATGCTTACCCCATGCTAAATGCCTGCCTCAAACGTGTGTTTGACAGGTGCTCTGTCTCTGGACAGCTCTGCTTCAGCTGTTCCCTCCTCTCATGGATGTAGGCTGTGATTCTTTGGAGCATGAACTCTCCAGAAGCCTTGGAGCTGCACAGCGTGAGCTGTGTGGAGCCCCTCTACTCCCACTTCTGAGTCACTGAATCTGACAATGAATCATTGTTTTTCTGACACCTCTTGCAGCTTGTATAGACAAGGTCAGAGCCTTTTAACTCTACTTCTGTCCCAGAGTATGGAAACTAATTAGAACCCTGTGTGGGTTTGGTGTTCCTGTCCCAGAGACCAGATTGATCCATGAGATTTTTAGGCAGACATTCCCCTTTACTCTGTATCTTCTAACTTTTCCCTCCAGTTTTTTAACTTCACTCCTTCCTTGGATGCTGTCCTTACTTTTCCTTCTCTTCTTCAGAGTGTCTGTAATTTTTTTCCATCACCACCTTCCCTTGTTGTCTCTCTTTTCTTCTCTTCAGCCAGGTCAGTCCCTCAGTAATTCCAACAAGTTCTTCTAATAGCTTTCATCCAGAAGTGTGAGAGAAGAGTTTTGAGTCTGAAGTCTTCCAATTATCTCCTCCAAAAGATAAAACTAGAAGGGTTGATAGAGTCTTCTCCAAATTTTTCACATTGCCCAGATGCAGGGCTAGAAAAAAACCAAAACCAAAACAAAAAAACCAGAAACAAACCAAGCCAACAAACCCCCCAAACAGATGAGGAGACTCTCAGTCACAGGCACATAAAAATAAGAGTAGGTTAAGCTCACCATAAAGAACAGGCTGGGGTAAAAGGAATGTTGCAATCAGGAAAGAGAGGGAGATAAATTCAGAAATTTCAGTGGATGTTGGGAGACTAATTGTTCTCAGTGGTGAATAAATATTTAGATCCAATCTTCAGCACCAACTGAAAAAGCTCAGCAATTGCACAAATTGTCCATTCTTCTCAAGAGATTTTAACCAAACTTCCACTTGTTCTCTTTTGACAATTGAGAGGTTCTACACCTAGAAAAAAACAGACTGAAATGTGCATGCCGTGACTTTCCATCTCACTTGTCCTATGGAAAATCTCTGTCTTTTATTTCACCAAATCCCTTCCAGCAGTATAATCAACCTCACATCAGGGATACTCCCTCTCCCCTCAGAAGGGAGGGTTTTTTCTATCACTGGTGGTCTCAAAACTACACCTTCCTTTTTGGAGCTGAGGCAGAGAAGGAAGGCTCCTGCTTCTGTGTTGGTGCATGCATCAGCAAGGCTTCTCTGCTTCTTCACAGAGCAACATAATTTAGATCAATGGTAAAAAATCTCCCTTTGAAGGAAGGAGACCTTCAGAGGGAATTACTGTAGTGGTTGCATGTGATTGACCAAAAGAGCACGAGAGGACGAATGTGTTGTGCATGTTTATTCAGGACATGTCTGTAGCTGAGATGCTCCTTTGAGGCGTGTTTGCCATCTACGTCAGATGCCAAAAATACTTTGCAAGAAATCCCATGTAAATCCTGCCCAGAAGTGAGCTGAACACCCAATGAAGGGTGCTACTACAGAGCCAAAATCACGACAAATGTTTTCCACTCTCTGAAAACCAAAGAAATAACAAAGATGACAGTAAAACCTTAAAAAAATTATTATCCAAACCACAAACACACACATAAGGATGGAAGTCCAAATCTGAAAATCACCATCATGGCCTCCATGAAGCCTGCCAGCATGCAGAATTTGATTCAGCTCTTTGTTAGCTCAGGTTGTTTGTCAGGGATCAAAGCAACACTATAATGCTTTTCTGAGACCAGCTCATTCTGCAGACCCCTGGTCACTCCAGCGTGAATCATCACAGGTCCTCTCACATCTCTGTCACAGCTTGGAAACTCTGTTTGAGGGTTCAAGAATATTTCTTGTACGTTTGGATCGTATTTCATCTGGTTACATGGGCTTGTTCAACACAGGCAATGTGGGCAAAGCAGTGCAAGTTTATCCATTTATGATGGATATCCCATTCGCTTTTTTTATTTCTCAGATCAGCACCTCATACCTGCTCTGTCACTCTTCCCCTCTGTTGTTTTACGTCCTCTCCTGGGCAGCTGAGCATGGTGGATGGCTCCTGACATTCAGCCACCACTCAGCATCCTAACAGGACCAGTGCTGAGAGACTGCGGCCCTTACAAGCGAAAACCTACTATATCTATGCTTCCTTGTCTCAAATGTAACTTCATTTCTTAAGTATTAACACATCTTCAGGTTTCTGGTTGGACGTGTTTCAAAGTCAGTGGAAGAACTGCCACTGCTTGCAATGGCTTTTGAGTACCTATCACCTTCCAGTACTTTCCAGGGGTTTGTTGTTGTCCTCTCTTCTGGGAACTTGTTTTGTGCTTTGCACCAGCTGACTAAAATGCTCAGCAGTCTCTGATCCTCCTTCCATTTCATGGTGTATCTTCACAAACCTCTATTTCCCATTCTGACATCAAGGGAGCACAGTCCAGCCACCCTGTCCACATCCCAGAAGTGCAAGCAGCAGCAGCAGCAGAAGTTGCTGAGCTGTGCTCAAGCTTCAGGAGGCCTTCAAGAGTAAATACATCCTGTGTGATTAAATCCAAGGTAGGAGCTAATGTCAGGAAACACATCTTGCTTAGTTTTGTGTTTATGTTAGTGTTTTTATAGGGAGCAATATTTCAGTTATCTTGAAACAACCTCCTGGCCATCTCCTCATATCACACTCAAGTGTGGTTGACAGAATGGCTTAACTAATAAAAGAATAATTGTCTTTCTGTGGCAGAAGATGAAAATCAGACACAAACATATTCCTGAATTTCTTTTCTGCACATGTCTCAAAGGTCCCTTTGTCCACTTCCTAGATTGCTCATAGATATGCGTCTCTCAAGCAGTGATTATTCATGGTTTCACAATGGACATGGAGGTCACTATTGGAATAAAAAAATTAAAACCTCCAAATTTTTCTTTTGCCATTAACTTCTAATATGGAACAAAAAAAGTCTTTATTTCCTCCAATAATAGATAAGGATCAAAGGCTACACATTAAAATCCCCTCCATTAGGCACAGTCAATTGAATTTTGAAGTTGGGATTTTCATTCTGGGGTCTTGGTTGGGAACTAAATATAAGAAGTCACATTTCCTGAAAAAAAAAATACAAAAAAAAAAAAGGCCTGAGGACAAAGGGACCTGCTGATGAGTGTTCACACGACTCCAGGCTATGGCAGCACTGCAGATCAGGTTCTGTCTCTCAGCTCTGAGGAGGCAGTGATGGATGATGGCCCAGTGTGAAGGCTGAGCAGTGATAAATGAGGCAGCCACGCTGAGCACACTCAGGGCAGCATGGTAGGTTTACAACACATCATAAAACAACACTGGCTGCTGCTTTGATGGACAAAACTCATGGAGACTGGAGAGGAAATATCAGCTGTCTGTGACAAGCCACTGGGAAGGTCTGGCTGGCAAAAAAATGCACACAAGAGCACCTTCGGTGGTACTTCTTCTGGGAGAGCAAGAACAGCCATTCTATAGGAAAAGACAGTTCATGCCTTTTCCCTATGGATTGCCTTCCACAGAGGGGCTGTAGGTCAGGATTGCTGAGCAACAGAGGAGACACAACCTCTGAGGTGTTTTGAGCCTTGGTCTCAGACACATCGGTAGGGTGGGACATTTGGGACCTTGCTCCTGGATTTTGGAAAGAGACAGATGCCAAAACTTGGTGTTAAAATTTCAAAGAGGTTAAGTGAGTGAGTTCATGGTTTCATCAGTCCTTTGAGTAGACTTCCCTCACTGACGATAGATGCCCTCAATCCTGGGGGAGAAGAGAATGGCCAGCTGATACATCTAGAGCTGCAGGGGACCTCTGTCTGTGACCTGCAGCTCTGCAAGAGCTCCAGCCAACCTCATTTCCGCAGGACCCCACCCCAAAACTCAGCCACGTGTCAGAGGCACGCTCTGTCCCCGAGCAGTGACAGTTACCACGCTGCAGTTTCATTACCCAAGGCTGAAAACTGTCTTGTATGTGCTGCACTTTCACTGGGTGAGCACCTGGTGTTAAGAAGACATGTGACATTGTCATGACTGTGGACTCACCCTGGTGCATTTGAGGAGGAGAAGCAGCAGGAGAATGGACTGGGAAAGCATCAGGCAGGAGAGGATGGCTGGGAGGAGTGCTCTGAGCCAGCAGTGCTGCCTAGGCAGGACTACACGTGTGGTGGAGATGTGAGGACTGTGGCCTGGCACAGGAGATAGCCTGGGCACCTCTGGAGTCTGGATCAGAGAGTGGGAGTGTGAAGAAGCTTGTGACAGAAACACCATCACTGGTCTGTGAGAATGGCTGACAAGAGGCATGAAAAGAGAAAAAATGGGGGGGAAATGGCTGAAATAGGAATTGTGGTGCTAAGGGGATAACGGGATGAGGATGGTCAGAAGCAGACAGATGAGGGCAGAAGACTATTAACATCATACCACAGAAGGGAATTTCTGCTCCTTCACTATGCCTAGGAACACAGAGATGGGCAAGGATGCCACAAGCTTTGAGCTTGGCTTGATACCCTGGGCTCTCATGCACATCCTGCAAGCATTCTCTGTGCAAAGCAAGGGGAGAAAGAAGCACTTCAGACCCGTGAACTGCTAAATTGCAATTCACTGCAAATGCTGCCCTGCGGCTGCCAAAGCTGAATGCAGAGGAATAAGAAACCTGGATTCAGTCCCAGGCAGGGCATGTTTGGTCTGATGCAAACAAACATGTTTGTATTGACGTGAAACTCAAAACACAGCAGGAAACAAAACCAGTCCCCAAGCATTAGGACATTAGCCCACATGATTCAGACCAAGAAGAATTTTCCCCAGAATAAAATTTCCTTTTCTGTTTAACTTGTACTTGGAGAGGCATTATGGTCTTTTTTTGTATGATGGCTTTTGATCTGTGCTACTGCGGTGAAGCCTGTACCTGAAAACTCTTTTATTTGTGTTCTGAAGAGTTAGTTCAGTTTTCCTAACAAGAGAATGTCTTTGCAGGTCCAGGATCCTGTTCAGGTTCAGAATAAAGATAGACATCACTTCTGCACCTCATCTCAAAGATGAGCAATACAGACAGCTCCATAGCTCAGAGAATAATGATTGTAATGATAAATCTCAACTTGCTTTCTTTGTTTCTGATGTTTTCTGTCCAACAGCAGCCACCTTTTCAAACTCTCCTCTGCAACTTGGACAACACACAGTATGCTGTTACGGTTGTTTCTCAGCCCAAGCTGAAAACTTCATATACAACCAGGACTGAGGAAAATTAGAAATCAAGAGACATTCACTGCATCTGTCAAGCATGGCAAATAATAATGCTCAGTGGTTTTTTGCTGCTGTCCCATTTGCTGTGCTGATCTGGCAAAAGGCAACCCAGGTGAGGTCTGTTACCTTGGACACAAGGTGTGTGTTTGCAGCTACTCTGTTTTTTAGATGCAGGAAAAATCCAATCTCCAGCTATCATTCAGCCTCTGAATTAAGCTTACTTTTTTCCTCCACTTCTCTGTCTTTACCCTTTACTTTGTCTTTCCTGCTGTGGACTAAAAAAAAAAAAAGTTACATTTGGCTTTTATTACATAAACAAATAAATCACACATAAAAGAAAAAAGCACAACTGTCACTACTTTCACCTTCTCAAGTGAAGCAACCCCCAACTCCTATATTCAATTGAATGGTGATTGAATCTGGATGGAAACTCCTGAAGATAATTTTCTACCATATAGACATCTTTATCAAAGCCAAAATGTGTCCAAGGAAGATAAAAATCAAGAAAAATTTTAATTTAGAGTTTTCAGTGGTTTATCCTGTTTTTATTATTCCTTAGTACGGAAAAATGGATATTGTAAAAGATTCTATTTTGATAAGGTCAAATCATAATGGTTTGACATTTTTATTTGTTATGATGTTACTGTAGCACATATATTTTATCATTCCCTAACATTTCATTACAATGTTTTCTCTTTATTAAATGAATTGTTAAATCAAAAGGTACTGAATTACCAAAGCAAAATCCTTTTGGTGAAACTTTCCTAATAAAACACCAAAATGTTTGAACTCATGTACTTTCACTAAGACTGTGTGCACTGATGACATGCTCACTACAGCACAAGGTTTTGGTTTTGATTTAATTGTATTAATTCCTCATTAAATTTCACTGAAATGGGATGTGTATTTAAAGTGAACAAGGGTGTTCACAAGGCCTTTTCACTGGTTTGACTAAATGCGTTTAAACTCTTGATTTCAGGCAAGCCTTAGCTGTGTTCTGTCATTAATGAGGCTGAACTGGTATGTAGAAAGGAGATGTTTCCAGAACCTTGCAAAGCTGAAATGTGGGTGGCTGAAACACATCATTCTCCCACTGCTCTGCCACATCTTCCTCTTCTTGGCTTTCAAGTAGAAGCCTGTATAGTAAAATCCTTGTTTACGTGTCCCTAAACAAAGAGCCTGCTTGTGCAACACGTCTGAGTGAGAATACATTTGAGTGGTTTTCACCTATCCTGCAAACATCTACCTGAACTGACAGGAAAGCCAAGCATTGAGGTATTTGTCTGGTTGGTGTCTACCACTCACATGGAGTGCTGGAATAGTGGCAACAATTAACTGTCAAAGAACAGAATCAAAACTCTATGGAAAATAACAGAACATTTCTGACTTCAGTAAGATTGCGAGAAAAGATCCAAAGTTTTATTTTGATGTACATAACAGTTTGTGGCTCATTGAGAAGATGTCAATGTACTCTGAACTTCCAAAAATTAATTTTCTTGCCCAAGTATCGTGCATTACTTCTCAGATCAAGACAATATTTGTACAAGTCTGGCTGTATGAAGCAAAGTGAACACCTTAAATGATGAGGAGGAAAGTCTAGGGAGGAGCCATAGGCAGATTACTGTTGCATTTCTTCTTCATGGGATAATCAAACAGAGATCACCTTTCAATATTCTCTGCTCCATATGGCTTTTGAATGCAGTAGAGATGATGTAAGATTTTTTCCTTTCTTTTTTTTTCCTCACAGCCTGTGATGCCAGTCTGCCTTATACACTGACTTCACCTTTTAGCCCTGCACAGATATAAATCATTTGATGAGATGCCCACAGCTCTGTATCCTCTTCTTCTGACTTCATCCAAAGTGTTGACCTCTGACTGACTCTCCTACATTTGCTCATCTGTATCTGCCTTGGCACAGAGGGAGCCAAAAAACTGGCTATCATAACAACAAAAAAAAACCTTGTATCCTCTCCTTTCCACACCAATCATAAAATATCTCATGAGAGAATTGGCAGTTATCTAGTGAAAATTCCACTGTTCACTTTTTCCAGTTCAGCTACCACAGGCACAAATGGTTAAAATTAAGACTTTCACTCTAGAGGTGCATTGGTGTCAGGGCCAGACCCTCCTGTTCATACTCTGGGAGCCCTGTAAGAGAGCTTTTAGTCTTTACTGTGCATTCCCTGTAGACCCAAATTGTAGGGAGAGCATGAACATTTGGCTATGCCTTTCCAAAAACCTTTAGTAGCTTCTATTCCTTTCCATGCCTCTTAGAAGCAGTCCATCTACCTTAGCCACAACCTGGCCCTCAAACCTTACAGCAGAGAAGATGCACTGCCCACCTGAGCTGTCCACCCTGGAGCTTTAGCAGCAGTGCCTGGGCTCTGTGACTGCTGTCCTTCGGCAGGGATGCTAGTTATGGCACTAAAGGGAAAGGTGAAAGGATCACAGTCATCACTGTGCTCCTTTCCACCAGACTGGTTCCACTTTCTTTAAAGTAGGCTTGTGACAAGACATGAAATACTGGGCAGATGGAAGGTGTATTTCTCTCCGTTGTCCAGCTGTGACTTTCAGAGCACTATAAATTGCTGAAGATGTTGCCTTCATGAATCTTACATTCTTGTCCTTGCTGATGGATGTGAGGATATGTATAATACCCCATTGTCTGGGGTCCTACATGATCCTGGCACTTGCTCTCTACTGTACTTTGGCTGGTTTGTCGCCTCATGTGTGAGTTTATTACACAATCTGTCACCACCAGAATGAGACTTGTCTATACTCTCTACATTTTTAACTACAGAATTTTTAAAATGTTTCGGGTTTATTTTTTTGGGGTTTTTTTTATTGGAAGTAGTGAATCTAGCATTTTTGGAGAAAGCTCAGATTGTTAAGGAATCAGCAGGACACATCACCAAGCTACAATAGGTTCACTTTCATGTGGATGCTGTAGCAGGCAAGCCTTCATGGAAAAACTCTGAATGTGAATTTAGCTAGTTTTGGATAAAGACGCCTTTCAGCGTCAATAAACACCATGAATGCAGCCACGGTAGAGTTACAACTTAATGAGATGAGGGGAAGTGCACAGGGTCAGGCCTCATCTCCCGGCCTCTGTCATGCTAATCAGCTGGGCAGCCTGCAGCTGAAAAACTGCTGGAATTTTTATTTGCATTTCATTTAGTTGGAAGGAAATTGACCCAGATGGTCCACAAAGGCAATAGAAGGCTGGCAAGCAGTCTAGTGCTGCACACTTTTCCGAGGGGCTGCACTTGTCCGCCCGTCCCTCTTGGAGCCCAAAGCATAAAAGATTAAAACAGCGTAAGGGAATTGATTTCATGATTTTTAGATAATTTCCCTAAGATTTCAGAAAAGACCTAAAAACCCTAATTTAATCAGCCAGGAGCTCAATAGTAATTAAAGGGAAGAAAAGCTGAGATAATGAAAGAGGTGGTGGGGATTTTTGCTGTTGCTGGTGGGAACCTTTCTTAATTAGAAAAAGTCTAAAACCTAAATGATGTTAATGATGACAAGCATGAACATTTATTGCGAAGACACTGTATTCTTGGTCAGTTTAGATGATTGATTGCCAAATCTGATAAACTTCCTTAGAAAAAGCTAAAATAATTTGCTACGCATTTGTCCAAGATGAGTATTTCCATGTGTTTTCTCAAATGAAGCATATTGGTGCCACTGTTATTCCTTTGGCTAAAGCTTAGATATTTGCACAAGTGTTGCTTGATTCTACACCATCTGCTCATCGTTTCACCTGTTTTGTCTTGAAAGCTTAGTTAAAGTTCTGCCAAAAATAAGGACAGTTCAGATTCCACCTAGTGTTTCACTGAATTTTTGGAGATTACAACATTTCAGAGCAAGTGCAGCAACCTCGTGGTCCTGATGGCATATCCACTTAATTAGAAGATATAATGCATAACTGTAATCATACTATATAAATAATTTCCTAAGGGCAAACCTTCAGAGAGGAATTGTCATGACACTCTAGAAGTGCATGAAGCTGGAAGAAATGGCTGGGGGTCCTTTCTCTTCTAGTGAAGACACCGCTGTACCAGTGAAGGTTCTGCCCTTTACCTCCACCCTTCCCTGGAAGGGGGGAACTGACTGTTCTTCTTCCATTTCTACCAGTAATTCTCCAGCCCAGGCGAAGCTTCTGTCTTTGTGGAGAGTTGGGTGGCCTCAGACCGCAGTGTGCTAGCCCCTCTTGTCTGGATAGCTACTGAATATGAGTAAACAAGTCTTCCCAGTGCAAGTTGGGGTACCCCACCGAGGTGACCCAAACACACCACCTGGCTCCTGCTACAATCCCACAGAGACCTGGTCTTTGCCTTCCAAGGAATCAGTGACTCAGCCATGAGCTGTCTCAAGGATTGTTCCTTCCCATCTTTAAGACAGTCATGCTTCAGCTTTGGTTTTATAAAGCTTACAGAAAAAAATCTTGTCCTCAGTCCTCTGTGCAAAGCAGATTGGGATAATCTCCATTTCCAGAACAATCAGAGTCCCAAACTGCTCCTTATGTCCCTTTTAACATTTCAGTAGCTAAGAAACAATGGAAGAATGGTTGGAGGTCATTAGCTCCTTTTCTTGATTGGGTAGTGGTCTCTCTAGTAACCTAGGGCAATTTATAGGACAAATATTTATAAGGGAGGCAAGATTTATGTCTGATTTATGTTTGATTTATGTCATTCTGAAGACCAGATAACCAAGATGGAACACCTTGAAATCATACCTAAGAACCATAATGCAACATGCACAGCCACTGTCCACACTGAAGGTGGCTGAAAGAGTTTTGGGCACCGCAGGTCCTTAAACTATCTCTGTAGAGATCAGTACTTTCCATGCAGCTTCCAACACCCCAGCTTGCCCTCCACTGTAGAAGGGAAGGATGCTGACTTTTGGGAATGCCTCAGGGATTGAGCACACTGCATAGGAGTGGTGTTGACTTGCTTGGAAGAATGCTTTCATTTGCACACATCCTCCTATCCACTTAGGAGCTGGGAGGTAATTGGACTTGATAGAAAATGTGGAGGCCTGAAGTATTCAGATGATGCACACTAAACCTTGAAGCACATGAGAAGCTTCTAAAAAATGTTTAAAACAGCTCTTCCCAATGAGGGTAGCAGTGGCTTTACCACAGGATGCTCCCCTGGAAGTAGCAATGGGCTCAGTAAAAGTGAAAGACTTAGGAGGATCAGGTCAGATATTCAACATCACTTGGACAGACTCACACACAGATATTGTTGCTTCTGTCTCCTTGGGAGCCTTCTCAGGGAAGATAAAATTCAACTTTGCAACTGAATAGGGAGTCAGCGCTAGAACTGAATGGGACAGGCCCTGCGGCACAAGCTACATTTTGACTGTGCCTGAAATCCAGAGGTAAAACCAAAATTGCCTTCTCTTCATAGAGGCAAGGCAGAAGAAGAGTCTGAGCTAAAGACAGAGCTTTAAAATTGTAACTATACCACTGCTGACCCAGAGCTGTGGCATCTGCAGAGTGTGTGACATGCTCACCACCAAGCAGCCTGTTTCACATTTCAGTGCTGCATGAAAACAGCACCGGGCTGCCTGGGTAGCTGTGATGTTGTGCTCATGGACTCAATTCACTGCACCACCATGAGGGCAGCGGCATGCTGGGCCTCAGGAGTCACTCACCAGCCCTGAAGGCCTCCTTCAGGATGATTGACTGAGCTTTTCCTCTGCCCCACCCTGCTCATGAAGCTCCTGCTGGAGGAGTTTGAATGAGCATAGTAGGAATGGAAGCTAAAATATGAAAAAAAAACCAAAAAACAAAACAAAGCAAAACAAATAAACAAACAAACAAAAAATATGTGAAAACCAACATTTTCTTTAAAAATCATTCATTATGGTTAAAAAGCCTTGCTATCACCTTGGCACATGTTTCAGCAGCTATCACTAAAAAGGGTTACCAGAACAGAAGCCATACTGCTGGAGAAAAGGGAAAGATTCATTTCAATTAGCTAAAATAAAACTAAAACCTATCAGATAAACTAAACAGTTCTGGAATTGATGAGTCCAGTTGTCTGTCACTGGAAGGCTCTGAACCCTGCTGGTTTCTAAGTATGTTTCAAGGCTTTTCAGTATCCTTACCACATTGTCCGTAAAGACTGCAAAAGCAAATTTGTTGTTTATGCTGGAATCCTGAGAAGGTCTCCGGCAAAATAGGGAATGTTTACTCAAATATCTAGCAAGGAGAGCTACAGACTGAGCTGGATCCTGACTAACTCTTCCTCCCTGCTCAGCAGTGCTTCATGCTGCACCAGGGCTCAGCCTGGGACTCACACATCTGTGAAGGTACAGGCAAAATAGGGAGCCCAGTGAGGACAATAATAATGACAGTGAGTCCGGGAAGGTGATAGACAATGAAAGAACTTGGAGTTGCTCTGGTGTATGTCCGGGATTTCCTGCTCATATATTTCAAATATCTGAAGACCTGCAGTAAAGGAGCAGAATGTTCTTGCTGCCCACAAAGGACAAGAAACAACACACTTTGGGGCAGTGCAGGTGTTCCCACAGGCCCATAAGGGTTCCCATAAGACACTTGGAACACTTGCAGACAGCATGAGCAATGAGGGACTGGAGCTGTGCTGGAGAGGTGTGTGCTGTCCACACTGCTTGGGGAATACTCCACCCGACAGATAAGGGTGATCGTGTCTTACAGCAATGGTTTGTACTAAAAAACTCCTTGAAAACCCCTCTAGCCTTATTTCTGTAACCTTTCAGAGTGAATCTACTTTCATGACTTCAGCTCTCTGGATATCTTTGGTTTTATTCTTCAGAGTCACCTTACTTCCTGTGTAAGGGTGTCTGCAAGGATTCATCCCTCTAAAAACAAAACAGTATCAGGTATATATCTCTAGTATGTGGGTACAACTCAGCTAAATGCATTAGGTTTGCAAATTCTTGTCCCAAGTCTCAATTTGATTTTTGCGAACCCAATAGAAAAGGTGTTATAGAATGGATAATGGGAAATAATGTCAAGAAAGCTAAATTATTTTGACACAAGAAAAATCACGCTAAACAGCTCTGTAGTTTAACTTAAAATTCAACAGAAAGTTAATTAATTAGTAAAGTCACTCAAGCTTGACTAATAACAGTCTGAGCCAGGAAATCTAGTGATTTAAAGTAAACATTTAGCTGCGTACATAACTTGATGCATACGATGCCAGCTGCAGAAATTGCCATTTCAAACCTCACTCTGGGTTGGCACAATGGGAACAAATAGCTCTCAGCTGCAGGTGAAGCCTACCAGACCTTTCTCCTCAATCTTTGTATAGTGTCACGTCTTCTTAAAAAACAGCCATTAAATTATCGCCATTGTCTTTGGGGAATGGTGATTGATGCCTCTTCTTTTATGCTAACTCGGCCTGTCTCTCTGCTCTAAATGGCCTTGTCTTTGGCATGGATGTTGGTAGCACATCATTAGGTCTCGGTATGCTCGCTCGCTCGCAGCTCGGCAGAAAAGGCGGTCCGATGACGAGGCCGTCCCGCGGATTAACACAACTCTCCTCAACTCTTTAACCAGAAAGCCACAGGCTTTCCCACCTGTCGGGGCTCGGGCAGGACATCTTGCGGGGAGTGCCCCGTGAATGTTAAGGTGACAAGGTAAAATAACACTGCTCCTGTTGTATCGATTGGGCGCCATCCCAGCTGCCACAGGTGGCCCGGAAGGATGCACACGGGGGAGTGCGAGCTACGGGAACCCCCATGATGGCAGCGGAGACAAACCCAACCCTGTCAGGTGTGTGAATGTTGGCATTCAGGTGCTGTGGCTTCGTAGCTGTGCTGAACTTGTGAGCTCCTCCCACGTGTGTTGGTCCACCGCAGGGGATGGTCTGCATTTGTACACGGCTGATTGTTACCCGGGGAAGTACAGCCATATTCCTTCTGAGAAGAGCTGAAAAGAGTAGTGGGAACCAGGAGAAAGAGAAAGCTCTGAAGGTGTGTAAGGACAAAAAGCCTGATCGGCAAACACCGGTACAAGTCCCCTGCAAACACAGAGGTAGATACTGGTGGCTATCCCTGTGACCCTGGGTGCTGTGTGCCGTGCTGGATTCCCTGGGAAGCACGGAGTGGTTCCAGAGGTGACCTTCACATTCCTGCAGGCAGAGAGAGCAGAGGGTCGGCTGCCATGGTCAAGAGCAACCTCCCTGCTGCACCGCTGTGCTGTGCTGGCCTGTGCTGGGACTGGGACTGAGCTGGGAATCAGACCTGACAACACTGCACTATTGGATGAAGAGAGTTTTCAGCCTGAGCTATGAACTCAGCCCAAGTCAGTTCTTTCACTGTGCCTTCCTACAAAGCAAGAGTAACTGTGGTATACTCACCAGGTGACTTTGAGAGCAAATTTCTATGGAGCTGTGGGATGTCTTGACAAGGAGATTAGGGGGGCAGGGAGGACAACGGTAGGAGCGTTTGAAGAGAGTTTTATTGTGTGAAAAATCTTTCTTCGAAGGCTATAAATCTTGCAATAAAAGAACCAGACAGCTCTCTGGTCCCATGTGTGGCATCACCCTTCAGCTCAATGGTCCTGTTCCCCCTTTTCCTCCCTTGCCCATTTAGATTGCAAGCTCTTCAAGCAGGGAAAGTTTTTTGCAACATATCTGAATCAGCATAACCTGCTTGTAGAGCTGACTGCAGTTTATCAGAATAAAAGGAGCCTGAAATGCTTTATTTTTTCCTTTCTGCTCCTCCAACAGCCATAGTTTGAATTAGCTGCAATCTTCAAAGGCTTCCAACTTCCAAGTAAAGACAGCAAGTATTAAAATAAACAGGACACATCAAAATTGTTACTTAAATGGATAAAAAGACAGCCTATTGGCTAAGTTACACATCCATCCTGGGGAGCGTGTGAGGCTTACCCATGTTTCTGTTCTTCAGAGATGCGTGGCCTGAGCTCAGGGGTTGTTACCCGGGCTCATATTTTTAAGCAGACTGACTCAGGATGCAGCCCTACGTGTGCTGCAGCCACCAGATCATCCAGCAGATGTCACATGGACAAAATCTCTCCCACTGTGAACCTTATTTGAACCAAAGCTGCCCGCAGAACTAGTGAGATTAGGACCACGACTAGTGAGATTAATTTGGCATTCAAGATATAAAATAACCCTCTATACAGTGCATAATGTAGCTTATATTCTTTTTCATTTTCTTTTTAGGAAGAAGAGAGATTGAAAACCTTATTTCTCTCATGCATTGACTATTGGGTGTAGCTCAGGTCTCTCCATCCCTAGAAGGATGTGGTAAAACCAGAAAACAGAAAAAGGCAACGAAAAAGACTCTGGGGTGAAGCAGCCAATTTATGTGGAGCCACACAGAGGCTCCTCGGTTTAGAGGTGAGAGGCCTCAGGGGTTATGTACGAAATTTACTGAACCAAAAATATGATTGGTAAGGGCAACTTGGAACTGCTGTTCAGTAAATCCCTTAATGCAAGTGCCAGAAAGTGCTCAGGGAAACTTGGGGAGATTGGTTTAAAACAGAGATCAGTGCATGGCTGGCAGCAAATATCTGGAAATCAGGTCTGTGGGAGGCTGCAAAGCTGAACGGCATCAGCAGGTTCCCAACAGAGTTGGACACATCTGCGAACATCAGGCTCTTCAGCTGGGATTCAGGATCTGTGCAGGTACATCCCACGAATATCCTGTCACCTCCGGGGCTGGGGGCTTCCACAGCAAGTGATAAAAATCCTGTGCTCTCCCTCACAGCTGCTCCTACTGCCCACAACAGAGGCGTAGAGGGGTAGAGAACCTCTGCCCTGACCCACTAGGGTGTGTCTCAAGTTCACCTTCTGCAGTTTTCTTCCCCAAAGAGTTCATGCCCTCCCCAGAACCCGAAGAAAGCTCTCATTGCAAAGGGACCACCTTGGACTGGCAGGAAAGGGGAGCATGCCATGGACTAGAAGGTTCTCACATCTCTCAATGTGGTCCTGGAACTACTTTTATTCTGCTCTGGTGGTCAGAAACTATACTCCTTTAATAGAAACACTGTTTTAGAGTGACCCTGTTTACAGCTAAGTCCAAAGAGCTTTTTGAAAATGTTTTCCCCAGTACAAAATAATCAGTCTTCTTTGGTGGCATTCAACTTCTTCTTCATCTCATTCCTTTCCAGAGACGTGAGGGCAATATGGTTTGTTAGGATATTCATGGAAACAGGGTCTGGCAAGCATGTTCCTCCATGAAGAGTCACAGTAGGAGGGATCATCTGGTAACTCTTCAAAGCTCCAGGAATTGCCCAATTGGACATTAGAAAATAGTGTCTCCAAGTTACCAGTTATGACCCAGTCACAAAACATAAAAAAATCTTGGAAATGTGCAAAGCAAAGGAATCTGCAGACAATCCAGAGACTGCCCAGTGCTGAGCAGAATGCTATGGGGGGATAATTAAGGCAAACGAAATCCTTCTACAGATAATTTTGCAAACAAGAAATTGTCAAATGAACCAGTTCTGTTCAGGACTCCTGTTCTAGATTTTGGAATCTTGATTTTGTACAAAGTCAGAATAATAGAAAATAATGGCTCAAATGACTGCTTTAGATTTGGTTTGGTGGGTTTTTTCCTGAAGTGTGCAATTGCTTCTTTTGCATGAACACTATGCCCTTGGAAGATTTTTGGGAACGACAGAATTCAATCAAAAGATAGAGAAACCTTCCTTCATACCTCCATTTTTCCAGCTAGCCTTTCTGTAAGATGATTTCCTGCCATTAGCCAACGCCAAAGACTTTCCATGTGTTGTTTCTGCCTTTGAGGTAATGAGACACATAAAATCATAGTTCTGTGAACCTAGAAATAGAAGGAGAGCCTACACTTTTATAGACCTACTGCTACATGAAGGGGATTTAATCTGCTCCTGGACTTTCTTTTGAACACTTAAAGTCATCAGCAATCCCCACCCATATGAGCTGCTATGTTTACTGAGTTTGTGCATTTTATGGATCAGAACACTGAGTTCGTCCTGGTTCTGCATCAGCTCAGAGTTGGATGCATTCCAGCTGGGAGCTCCTGAGAAAGCATTTTGATTTCTTCAAAGCTCCTGAGAGCATTGCTTCTCCAAGGGGACCATGAGGAGCTAGCTGTGTTCAGAGGGAAAGAGGAGAAAGGCTGGGTGTCGGGATGGCCAAACTTTGGCTGAGTAGGAATCCAAACCCAGCACAGGCTAACATCTCTCTGCTCATTCCTTTTGCTGTCTGCCCCCTCTTCTCATGCTCAGTCCCCCATCTCCACAGGCATAAACCCCTCAGCCTTTAAGGTGAGCAGGGACCCTCTCAGTTAGGAGCTGTTATCTCCAGTCCATGGGCCTGGTGCCTGGTCGGTGAGAGCCCTGGAAAAATCAGGATTCTCCACCAGGTTATCTTCGTTTACTCCAGTTGGATTATGGGGCTCCTGCCCTGTCATCATTGTTCCTCTGTCCTGCTTTGTGTTCACAGGGATGAGCCTTCAGCCACATAACATCTAGGCAGCTGAATCTCACTCCTAATGCCAGCCCCCAAACCAATTTTTTTTTTCTGGGAAGTTATGCTGCCAAATACTTGGATCTTGCACGATAACTTTTATTGACATTGTAAAACTGCAGATCTTCTTAAGGCAAGTTGTTTTTGAAGATCTGTGTGGCCTGTTATTTCACTAAAGTTTACTCTCATGTTTGTAATTTATTTTTATTTCACTCCACTCTTCCCATTGTAAATAAGCCATGAACCTCTGCCAGGCAAGCAAGGTGACCAGTCCAATCCAGACTCACACAATGGCATCCCAGGGGAAAGACAGGCACCTTGGTGTCTGCTCTTGACCCCACACCCACAGGGCAGGACCTGCCTCTCTGGCCAGTCTGGACTGCCCCCGCCAGCTTACACTCAGTCCCCCCTTCTCAAACCCACAACACCGACTGGGTCAGACATGTGTAGAAACATCTCTGGGTCCTTCTTGCTTGGGCTGCGTGAAACCCTCAGCTTTCCAGCTGCCTGATGTCTGAGCCCACGTTGAAGACTAAACTGAGACTTAAACCTATGCTTATTCTCTAACAGCCTTAGATTTTTGCTGTGTTTCCAGGCAGACCAAACACTAGTTGTAAAATTTGATCTCCACATGCAGAAGAAGGTTTATTTCCTGATACAGTAAAAGCCGCTCACTTCTTTTTCCCCAATAGTGCAGCTGACCCCTGAGCATGGCAAGAGTCTAATGCAAAGCAACAAATCTCATCCCCGCCTGTCTGTGTGCTAAAGAGATTTAAATATTATTTATCTACCCCTGAACTTTGCTATGCCCTGTTGAACGGATGACTTGGGGCAAGAAAACATGGCCAGTGGGACTGTCTGCAAGCTTCAACTTTTTTTGTCCTCATTTAGGAGAGGGAAAGCTCTGATGAATTCCATCAAAGCTCTTGAAATAAAACTGGACAAAACTGCCACTCCAGCTATAGCCCACACTTCAAATGGCCGTGAGATGGCCTTTTCTGTATGTTACATAGTTCAAGGAGGCAGTGAAGTGCTCAGTGGAAGATTTTGTATGGGAACTTTAACTTCCCATTCCATTTGACTTTTGGTCTTTAAAATACAGGTCAAATCAATGAATTTAATGAAGGCCGTGGAACACAAAGGCTTTGCCTTGCATTTTGACCTAGATAAAGGAGAGTCAGTCCAGGTCAAAAGGCTTTAGCAGCACTTTAAGTGGTTAGTACACAAATGTGACAGAGTGTTTAGACTCTCGGAGACTTGCAAGACCCAGTGACAAGCCGTTAAAAGTATTTGAAATAGCTGCTTGAATGAACTTTGATAAGGTACCGCTATTGTCTTCCATTGTCTCTTTCTTTTCATACCAAAACACCCCCAAAAGAACAAGAGTCAATGAATGTATAATGCAGTCCCACTTTTACTGGATTTGGGGCTTCTTTTGGCCCTTTGGACTTTTTTTGTGAACGGTTTATGCCATTTTCATTCATTTCCTCACATTAAGCCTTTCTCAGAAGCCAGTGATTAATGTGACTTGTCAGTAAGAGCTTTTAAAGTGCAATGATACTTTCAGAAGCTATAACATGTCAATCGGACCTAAGATTAAGAACAAATTAAGAATAAATTTACTCTCAGTGAACCTTCTTGAGAGATGGAGCTACTGCTTGTGAAGGTGGTGGCAGCACTTTCCAGCTCCTACCTCACAGATCCAGACACCTGAGACAAAGCTAGCTCAGAGCAGCAGACCTGTGTGTAAAATTCTGGATTCATACCTTCCCCCTTACTGGGATTAAACAGCTTGGTGAGACCATCAGGCACTTAAAATGCATTCACACACTCTATGCAGGCATCTAAATTAGGAGTTTGAAATCAGCTTGTTGGTAAAGGTAAGTTTCTATCATCAAAAATAAGTACATTTTAATGGTGGAAAGTGTACTGTCAGGAAGCACAGGATCTGCCAGATCTGCCAGAAAGCAAATCTCCATTTAAATATGTAATTATTCTTCATTACCAGAAAGCATTTGTCCAAGTAAAACTGGTAAAATGTGTAATAGTTCATTATGCAGGACCAAATTTGTCTAGAAAGACCAAAATCCTAGTTAATTTGTGCAAGGCAGAAAGGATCAGTTTTGTTTTGCTTTTCAATTTTGTTGTAAAAAGTCTGCTTCTTGAAAGCTTTCCAGGCCAGAGATCAGGTTCCCCCTTTATAATGGGAGCTATTAATGCCTGAAATGGGCCACTCTAAAGAACCACATGTCAGTTTCACATGGTTTGATAGCTCCAAGATTTTGCTCACTGTGCTTTTGGGACTTTTCTCAGTATTCTCTATAGTGAGATTTTTATTGTATTTTACTCTTTTGTCTGGTTTTTGTGTAAGAAATTTTTCCCTTATTCATTGACCAGCAACTTTCTGTCACCCATCTTTGACTTTTCTTCTTACATCTGCATTAAAGCTGTCATTTACTTATGCTTTTTCCCCTCTCTCCATATTTGGCAGCAAAAGCCTTCATCAGCTTTTATCCCTTTTTGTTCACATTATGACATAACCTGCACAAAGTGGCACAGCTCCCCAATTCTTGTATATAAAATTTGCAACATTTTTTGAGACGGGTCAATGCCCATTTTTGGGATCCTTTTCTTTATCTGAGTACCGTGTTAAAACTTTTTGCAGATGTGAGCTATTCAGGAGCAGCCTGCGGCTGCATGCAGAGATGGGGAAAAGAAGAAAAGGCCTTCCTATTTTGTGATTGCCATAGTAACTCAAACATTGCCAGGGTGTTTGTCGGTTTGGTAGGGCACAGCCAGAGAATTTTATTTCCTGTGCAATCAAGCCCTCTACTGGAGATCATGGCTTGTATGACACAGGGTTACAGAGAGGACAGTGGGCTTGTTAGGCCTGGGATTAAGCATTTCACTTTAAAATAATACCCATTTGTATCCATTTTGTTCAACATAACAACAGCTGCTGGCCCTGGGATGACAGGCTTGCCTTTTTAGCCGAAGTCTCGTATGACATTTATGAATGAGACAGACTCCATTCATTTTCACTTTGAATTCACACTGGTTATTTTTGGGTTTTTGATTCTTTCTTTCTTTAACCATAGTCATAGTCAACGTTGCTCCTGTAATTACACTTGTGGTTTATGAGAGGGCAAAATCCAGCCTTATTCAGGGTGTCAAATTGTCACTTTCATTTGGGGAGAAACAGGTTAAAAAAGAAAGGAGAAAGAAGCGAAGAAAGCATTTTATGTCAGTTTAGCGGAAGCTTTTTATTAAACCATTGGCAGAGATGGAGAAAGAAACCTTCAAGTGCAGGAGATTTTCTTCAGATCTGCACAGGAACCACAGACTTCAGGCAGAAAAGGTTTCTGTCTCCTTTCTGGATCAGCAGAAGGACTTGTTGCTCCAAGAACCTCCCATGTTTCCAGACTGTGACAGACACCACTACTCCCCGCATGCCGTGCTTTGCATGCACCCGCCCATGCCGCTCTTTATCCACGGCTGCTGCTGCTCCAAAGCATCCCAGATTTCACCTCACTGTGGCTTAACCGAGAGGCAACAGCTCCACCCACCTCGTCTTCCAGCCACCTTCTGCAACGGATCCCGAGAGAAGACTGGAGACAGATGCACTGGTGCAGACATGGAGGGGAAAATAGAAGCTTTTGGAGAGGCTCCTTCAATGTCTCGACGTCAAAGGGAGTTCAATTTTCTGCTACTTCATGGTCGTGCTTTCTGCTGACCTTAGGGCTGTAGGGAAAGGACTGACCCACCTGAGAAATTCTGATGAAGCTGAGAGATGCCCTTTGTCCCTCATTCCTCCAAAAATTCCTTTTGTATTGGCTTGCATTTGTAACCTGGAGCAAGTGAAAAGGTGAGGACCTCATTGATCCTGGCAGCAAGTTTTCCACCCAGAGAAAGCAGGGGAGTTCCGCAGCTGCAGGTGTCATGGTCTTTGGCTGCCGTGAGCCCTCATGCTGCTGTCAGGTCAACACAGGACATTCCCATTTCAGTCAGGCAGTAATGGCACTCCTGGCTAGGGTAATGCAAAGGAGCAAGGCCAGGCTGAATCACGGCTGCCCTGAAGTCTTCAAGGAATTCAGGACACGGACACAAGTTTCTTGTTCCATCAGCTCGTCTCCTGACTTACCTGCTCCTGCAGCAGAGCTTTGAGAGACTCACAAAGTTATCTTGACACATCTCTCCAGCCTAGGACTCTGTGTTCACTGAAGAATTCTAGCTCCATTTAAATACCAGCCAAAGTATTTGTCATCTGGCACATTGGGAAAGCTATAAGGGAAGCCTCCCTTTTATAAAGCCAGAGGTGAAATTTGACTTTCCTTTTCCTTGATATATTCCCTAGAGGAGACAGTCACCCTGAGCTCTCTCCCCCACTGAAGCTCATATTTATGAGCTTCCCTGACTCAGGACAGCAGCACGAAGCAGTTTGGTGCAGGTGACCTTTGGCAGAGCCTTGCAGCTGCCTGCAGAAAAAGCAAGATGGGGTGGGAGAAGGGAGAGTGCTCTTGGTGACACCAGCAAGCTCGACATCAGATCCTGCCTGAAGAAGAGAAGCTGCCTTACACTATATCAGATCATTAAAAAAGCTCTAGTTGTCCTCCCCTCCTCCCTCCCCTCCTACTCTCCTCCCTTCCCTCCCTCCCCTTTTCCCTCTCTTCCCCTCTCCTTCCCATAGAGAGGTTCAAATTTTTCATTCCTGAATCATAAGAGAGGTTCCAAACTAGGTAAGACCTCAAAGCTTCCTTCAGTGCTGGTGACTGAGGGAACAAAGAGGAAAACCACTTTGATGACACCAGAAGGGCTACAGTCAGACAGATGAAGCACTTGCTTGAGCTGATGTAGAATGAATAACAAAGAAAATAGTGTATGTTAAGATGATGGAGTGGCTGATCTTCTTAAGCCTCTATTTTTCATGAACTACCTGCTTTCAGACTGAAAAGTTTAAGATTAATATTCAGCTGTTCCCATGAAGCCAACAGGATTGTAGCCCATTGCTACTTTAAATATGCTTAAAAACCTGGATCCAGCTCACTCAGTCCACAGTGTCTTAGAAGCCTGAACATGCACATGACCCATTAACCCATGGAAGATCTTCCTCAAGTCCAGCTTTCCTCTGTATCGCCCCGCTCCACTTTCTGCACTGGGGTGGCAAAGCTAATGTGGGGATCCTGCAGAGGCTGCCCGACGTGTGCGCCTCTCCTGATTTGCCACCCACCTGGTGGGCGGGCTGCATGGGGCTGCAGTCCATGACCCGTCCTCTTAGTGCCCACAGCTGCACGGACCAATACTGTAACCACCTGTAACTAATCACATCACACACAATGAGGCAGGAACATCTGGAAATGCTCCTGACTGAGAGCAATCTCTGACTGAGAGCAAGATCTATCTATACTACAACCCCAATTCTGCCCTGAGATCCATCCAGTAGTCTCAAAAAGGCTCGTATGCATATCTTCCTTCCCAGAGGAAGACTTTCTTCATTAACACAAAGCTGTCTACATTCTGTGCTCTTGTGGCCTCTCTGTTTTGCCAATAAATCAAATTTCCCATTTTATCTCTTTCTTCCTCCAAGCCAAAGAAACAATTGGGAGAGCCACCATTAGTAAAACAAACATCTTTATGTTGGCACAGTTGATGATCATAGTATTCTTCAAGGATTTTCCCATTTACCCTACCAGGAATTCTTCTTGTCCCATCAGAGCAGGTAAAAAATATTGGGGAGTTGGCATGCTTTTATGGTGTCCTTTATCTCTGACAGTGAAACCAGTCACACTGTTACACTGTTACCAGTAAGCAGCTGAACCAATAACAAATCATCACAACATGATGATGCTTGGAGACACTCAGAACTCCTTGGAGATACTCAGAAGTCTTCTGGACATGCTGCTGGTCAATGAGCTTTAGGTGGCCCTGCTTGGGCAGGTGGTTTGGACCAGGTGACCTCCAGAGATGCCTTCCAACTGCAGCTCCTCTGTGATGCTAGGTTGAATGCTGAGTGTTATAATAATGCTAAAAACACTTCATTATATTGATAAACTAATGTAAACAGTCTTCAGAAAGGAAAAGTAGCAAAAATCAGCAAAGGATAATGAACTTTAGGGATAAAAGAGACTACAAAACAGCTTCACTACAAATTTGCACCAGCATAAATTCACAGGAACTCTTTGGTTTATGGATTTGCACAGATGTAAAAAAGAATCCATACCAAGTCCCATAGGTCTGAAATAAGGTATCTTAAAGGTAAGTTAAGTACAGCAATGCATGAAAAACCATTGTTGTGGAAAATTTCTCTTGGAAGCCATTTCACACCTTGTCTACTTACATTATTTGTACAAGAATTTAACTGCTTCCCCCCCCCCCAGTTTCTAAGTTTTACAAGCCCAAGTAACTCAAAATATTCTATCTGTATGCAGTGGTTTCCATCATGGTCAGACCTATGAACACAGGTCTGGTTTGGTGGGATCATGGTCTTTCTTGCAAGTGAGTTGTGATTCACTGGGCAGCAACTTTGCCCTTCCTACAGCACAGGAATTAGGATGGTGGAGGTATATCTTTGCCTTTAGGTTAGAAATATTAGAATTCAGGGAGTAGTGACCTCTGAAATAGAGAGGTAATATGCCTTTTATATGAATTCCTAAATTTACTCTCCCAAATTTACTTACATAAAATACCTACTCAACTTCAGAACTAAATGATAAAAAAAAAATACTGAAATAGCACAACACATGGTGTCATCTGGTTCTAGGGAGAGCCCTAATGTGTCTCAGAGTGTATTTGCAAGGTGTGCACATGTTCTTCACAACAGTTGTCACATTAAGATTGTTATGTAACAGCTAAAATACACCTCTGAACAGGGAAAATCAGTAGACTGCTATTGTGGCTCAGATAGTTCGAATGTAGCAGAGCTTAGAAGCTACTTCCATGGTTTTATCCTTTGCAGAGAGAAGCTTGCCGTGGGATTTAACTAAACCTCAGTACAATTCTTCACTGTGTTATTGCTTCACCAGGTACTTTAACGTGATACAAGCAAAATGAAAGCCAAATAAAACCCGCAGCCAGCTCCTCCTCAGCAAAGTACATAGTGTACAGCTCCATTGCCACTGCTGATGGAAAAGGATGAACAGAGCAGTTGCCTAATGGCACAGGAGAGAGGAAAAGAGCCTGTGTCAGCCATGGCACAGCTCTGGCCCTGGAAGGGTTAAATGCTTTGTGGTGAGGTAGGACAAACTTCACTTAAACTCAATTCTGTGGCCAGTCTCGATTGTTTTGACACCTGCACTATGTGAGGGATGGCATGGTCTCCTTTGTGGCGCATAATGACACATCTTCATTATTGTTCTAATACTCTGGAAAAAAAAAAATCCCTAATCTTTCTGTGGTGCCAGTGACTGTAACAATGCCGGGACGTTTTATTTTCCTCCTTGCTCTCTCTTTCCCTTAACCCGCTATTGTTGCCATAGCCACGATGGCGCAGTACTGCTGGTTCGGGGAAGTTTCTGTACTGTACCGCCCTGAGCTTATTGTTTAAATCTGTATTATTCAACTGTTCTGAAGATTTACATTTTTAATGGCTCATTTATGTAATCCCATAAATAAAGTAGCAGAAAAGCATCCCACACAAATGAGTGAATTGGGGTTTGAAAAAAGCTGCTGAAGCAGGTCACTCAGGGTCTCAGCTGCGGGGCCTTGATTGGTATCAGCGATATAACCACTGTGGCAATGGACTTAAGACCACCCAGTCAGCCCCAAAATGGTGCATTACCAGGGAATAGTGGAATAGTGCTATAGTTCAATCTCCCCTATTTAACAGGGAGCAGAGTTCTGCTGCAAAAACCATTTCAGCCTCAGACTCATTTACCTTATAGCTTTGACAGCTGCACCTCTCCCGCCTTAAAGTTTAGATGATTAGCTTTTCCCTCCTTGCAGCTGATGGTGATAGTTTTGTTTTTTTTTCTTAGCCAGTATATTCCTGAAGGCTGATAGATTTCCTCTGAAGAGCCTGCGAATTCAAGCACCTGTCTGAAGGATTTGTTTTACAAACTGAGCACTGAGGTGGAGATACATTCTAACAATTCTAAGCTTCTGCTCAGGGCTCCCCTCGCTGGCTCCCTCCCCGCACACAAATCCTTCATGGACTGTAAACCCTCTGAGCAGGGCAAGTCTATTTTATTAGTCGTGCTAATGAAAATATGGGGAAGATATCTTGTTTGCAGTCAGTTCTCAGCCTTCCAAGTTGATTTTTGGTTGTTAACTCATAGAGAAGCCTCAGGGTTGCTGCACATTTGGGGTACTCAGCCTCGGGGCATCCACTGCAGCTCCCGAAGCATCCTGCTCTCCAGGAACCAGCAGCCGGCTGCATGGCTGATACCTCACACCCTTATGCTCCTCGGCTGAGTCAGCAGGACAAACCCACCTAATCCCAGGCTTGTGAGCCTGGCACATCGTTGGATGCATCAGCAAGCCCCACTGCCAGGCTCAGTGTGGGCAGCTCGCCCGGGGCTGCCCCGTTTCAGGTACTGCAGCCAGACAGACGTGAAGCGGCCTTCCTGGGGCTGAAGAATGAACTGGTGTAACTGTGGAGAGCTGGTCCTCAGCACATGCCCTCATCACCAGGACAGCCTGGGCTTCAGAGCAGCTCAGGTCACAGCGAGACTGGTAGCTGGGGCAGGGGGACAAGCCTGACAAATGGACATAGGACTTATGTCACCTCAAGAGCTCTTCTGAGGATCCCAGCTGGCACAACACATTGGGAGAACAGTTTGCTCTCCTATCCCCTCCAGGTGGACACCCCTGCAGCTGCAGCAGGGAAGCTTGGCAGAGGCACGAGCTGAGACCCTGCCACGGTGAGCACCTACCCCTAGGGCGTGCCACTGCCCACCTCCCAAATGTACTACCAGGTAACAGCAGGCACCATTCTCTCCCTGGCAGCCAGGCCCGGTCCTCACCGCGCTGCTCCCGCACATCGCCTCCTCCAGGAGAGCTGTGGGAGCACGGCTGGGAAGAAGACAATGCCATCCAATCCTCCTGGCTCTTCCCTAGGCGTTCAGAACCAGTGCCAGCCAAGGCACCGGCAGGGGGACAGACGAGCACCACACAGAGTTGGAGTGACCTTGTATGCAGCACCCCACCTGCAATGCCTGGTCTGCTGTTACTGAGACACACCAACGCCTCCCTCCACACACACAATGTACTTCACACGCAAAAAACAAGGTGTTCTCCCTAACTCCAGAGCGAAACAGCTCTTCACAGAGGTGAATGCCTGCCTGCAGGAAGCTCTGCTGGCAGATAAACCGCAGCGATGCACAGGCGAGGGGCAGACAGACAATGGCCCTTCCTCAGTTTACCTGCTGGATCTTGTTCTGCCTGGCTGCATGGAGCGGAGTCAAAGGAAGCTGCTTGGAGGCAGGGAGCAGGCAGCGAAACAAAGGCAGGGAGAATACCAGCCAGCCCAAAGGAACAGTGGGGAAGCTGGTAATTGGGCCATGTGTGTTTGGCTTTCGCCAGGCTAGCAGGTTTGTTTTTCCCAGGCTGGAGCCTAGACTGAAAGAGACACGAAATTATTAAAGAACTCAACCTAGAAAGGAGAAAAAAAAAAGAAAAAAATGTTAGCAGCAACGACTGGAGGTGAATCTCAAGTAATGGGAGTGCGGAGGGGGCTCACTGTTCCTTTCCAAGGGCATAGATGCCTGGGAAATTATTTTCAATAGGCAAAGAAAAATGAAGTTTAGATAAAACTAATCCAGTTGACTTTTATTGCTAGTTTTACTCACTTCTTAACTGGGAGCTTACTGGGCAGGATGCAATAAGTCCTGCGACAGAGAGGTAGAGCTGTGCCTTCCTGGTCCCTTTCTTATTGGAAGAAGTTTCCTGCAGAGACCCAGGTCTAAATGAGACCTGTTGATGAGGCAGACACAGAGGCACCCTCAGGGATTCCCCACAGTGGGGCTGATGCTCAGTCCTTTTGCCAGGCAGACATCGCCAGGAGCTGTAGCTGCAGGTCTGCAGCAGTTGTGGCAGGCAGGACATGTGCAGGAGCTCAGCGCAACATAGGAGCCTGTGCTTTCACAGAGATTTATTTACCTACACTGACTCAGGTGCTGGACATGAAGGAGGTTTTTCCAGCAGCCATGCCCCACACAGCATCCTGCTGGAGACCTCAGGGAGGCAGGTGGAGAGCCAGATCATGGGAAACTTCACCTGCCTGTCCTTGGGGAATCCCCCAAATTAGTAAATGGACACCAGGAGAGAAAGAAGGGGGTAACACTCAAACTTTTCTAGACAAAACACATTCTGTTCTCCAGCGACTTAGCAAGTGCCTTCTCTGCATGGAGGAGTTCAGAGAGGTACTGACCACGCAGCACTGCCTGGAGGAACAATGGTAGGTAGAGAAAACTATATTTGAATAGAATATACAGAATCAAGACAAGGTAACAGCTCATGTAGGGCCTTGGTTTTCCTTCGTGCGTTAATACTCCTTTCTTAATACTCTTATTATTTAACTTAAACAACAGTTCATTACCAGCAACTGTCAGCTGTTGCTGGTCCTGATATATTAGCTGCTTGCTGGCATTTTTCTTTGAGAAATTTTAAATGACTAGCATTAGGCAAACTTTCTACCCTCGTGTGGTGCTTTAAAAGACACAGGCAATTCTTTCCCAGGAAAAGCTGGAGAATTCAGAAGACAGAGTTTTAAGCAGAGCAGAATGTCCACTCAAGTTTCCCAAAAACAGACTTTGGTTGTAGTTAGGCAATTGATATTGAGATGAGTGGTGATATTGCTGCTGTAGCACTTTCTACAGGCAAAATTTTAAGGCTTTCTTTTAATTGGAGCTATGTGCTCTTTAACATTCACTCTAGATTATTTCTTATTGACAGTCACTAAAACAAAGTATATTAATGCAGACAGGAGCTTCATTCATAGATGGCAAGCTACAACAGGATTATTTGCAAGTGCAAAGATCACTCACATGAATAAAGATTTGGTGGATCAGTGACTCCACTGGTAAAATGACTAAAATCCTTCTTCAAACACAATCCAGATATGTTTTCTTGCTACTTATCCAAGCAAGTCTGCTTTTGTGTTGTTCCAGTTTAATTAACTGAAAGCACATAATTATTAGTGAGAGCTTCAACAGGACAGGAGAGGAAACATGTTTCTTGGTGATCAACTTGCAGCCACAACAAAAAAAAAAACCAAACCAGTTCTGTGCAGGAAAAGCAACCCCCTCCTGCTACATTATTCTATTGATCTACAAACATTTACATCTCCTTTGTTAACTAGTTTTCTGTAGAAATTTCATGATCACTAAGGAACACTCTTTCAACGGCACCTCAAGAAACTTCTGGTTTAGAGTGATCTAGTTTAAAAAAGAGGGTGTGTTTTTGCCTTTAAGTCGTGTTATACATGAAATCTGTCGGGCTTTTCTTGGACATTCATGATTCATTGTAAATAATTCAAACTGGATTTACAAAAGAGAAGAGGCTGTACAATGAATGTAAGAACGGCATGTTACTATCTCTCTGACAGTCAAAACTAACAAAAGCATTTCATGAAGACTACGTAAAATGTTTTCTCTCTTTCACATTGTTTTGTGATCTACATTCAGTACCAGGCTGATGAAAATGAACATTTGGAGGATTCCTATCCAACATAATGTCTAATGAACAAATTGTTCCGGCTATGGTAAAAGATTAGTCTCACCTGAATAAACTTTATCCACATAATGTGCACTGAAACTAAGCACGGACAACATTGGTAGCTCACAGATTAAGACGGAATACCTGTGAAGCATAGATGGAGCAACACTAAGGTAAGGTGCATTCTCTTCTCACTGGACTAACTAGGGAAGCTGAGACCAAGAACATACTATTTATTTACATATTTATTTAAGGACAAGACACTTTTAGAAGTAACAAGTGTACAGCATTTAGTAACACATTTGGAAGAGTCATGCACAAGTCTTAATTTTCAGGGTTAAACCCTATCTTTAAGTTGCCTTATAAACATGATGCTGGTGTTGCACAGTATGAGCATCTGCAGACAAAATACAAAACTAGCTTTGTGCACCCAAGTTCTTATCAGAAAAAAGTAATCACTGTGCTCCCTTCGAAGTTTACCCATTCTGCAATTCTATAAAGAGTTGCCTTAAGAACAGTTAATGAGCAGCAGAGGATTAAGTACACTTACAAAAGACAGCATTAAAAGATGGAATTAACCAATGCAACATTAATAATTTGTGTGTATTCTTTAAGACAGAAAAATGTGGAATTAAATCTGACCCTACCACCACCACCGATGAAAAGCTTTCTCCAGTTATCAGTGCAGGTGATGCCAGATGCTTTAGCTGAGCATTTCCAGTATGCAAACATTATCAGCAATCCAGACTAATTCTGAGAGCATGCCTTAGTCAGTTTCCCTGCCTGAAAGCCTAGTATAAATTAATATAGCAACAACAACAGCCCTTATCCTAAAGTGGTGTTTGAAGATCCGAGAGTTGAAAGCTCTCAGGACAGCATATACCAGCACAAGCCAGACCAGCAAGAATTCAAAAAAATTTGTTCTGTGGAACGTCTCCAGTCCAAATCCTGACCAATGGTGAGGTGAATTCTCTGTTTCAAAGTCACATCCATCCAGCACTGTCACTGCAGCAGAACTCAGCCTGCCTTGCATCTGCTGTCCTTCCAAAAAGGATTATTAAGGGGAGCACAGCAGCGATCATCAAAGTAAGGACTGCAAACACCGTTGTTTATTAAAGCTGAAGACAGTCCTTCTATTATCCAAAGAAACTACTTATTTTATTGATCCCAGTTAAGCGGACACGAGCTCTCCGGGCGGCAGGTGAGCGCACCGCCGAGGCGCTCTCCCGCCCATAGGTGGCGCTCGCGCTCCGACTCAGCGCGGCTCCCTCAGCCCGGGATAAGGAATGGCTCCCTCAGCCCGGGATAAGGCACGGCTCCCTCAGCCCGGGATAAGGAATGGCTCCCTCAGCCAGGGATAAGGAATGGCTCCCTCAGCCAGGGATAAGGGGCGGCTCCCTCAGCCCGGGATAAGGCACGGCTCCCTCAGCCCGGGATAAGGCGCGGCTCAAGGATAAGGCACGGCTCCCGTAAGAAACCCATCAAAAGCACCAGTTCCGCAGGGCACTTGCCACGAGCATTCTTGAGTTTATTGTCAGCACACTCAGAAACAAACTTATGTCGAAAACAATTATTTCTGAGAACTGGAAAATACAAAATGTTTCACGCGTAAGTTTGTTAATGTAACACAAACAGAAGGGAGATGTAGAAGATGACAATGCGTGTCATTTGTGCTCACAGTCACAAGTTTAAGAACTATACCACTACGAAATTGTCACACAGGCTTGGAATGTGAGCATTTGACAGTTTAAGCATCATTTCTGTATTTCTAGTCCTACATATTTATTTGGAAACCTTCTAGCAAGAGACAGAAAACATGAATATTTTGTCTTCAGGGTTTGTTTTGAAAGCACCATGACAACAGACTGTTCCAACTACTTCCTTACAGAGGGAAGTCTAAACAGAGACAATTACTGCAGTTGCAGCTTTTTAGGGGTAATATTTATTGTTATCTATCACAGGTTTGTGAATATACATTAACAAGCAAAATCAGTATTTCCCAATGTCCCTCCTGGAAAGCGAAACCAGCATTGCCCATTCAAAATTCGTTCCTTTCATATTAAAGAAAGCAATCTCTTATACTCCATACAAAATGCATATGTTTGGCAGGAACTGACCAGCTTTCTCTTCTTCTAGATTCTAATCCAAAAAAGCAAAACTTCTTTATTGGTTAGCAGCAAAGAAGTTCTGCAAACTTCACACAATAAATAGAATTCTGCGTAATTTAAATTTATTTCCAAAAGAGTGACATGACACCATGATTTGTATTAGACAATGACACACATATCAGGCTCCATGACCAAGACCCTAAGCTTAGTCAGAAGGGGAAAGAGGAATGGAGTAAAGGGAATGTCTGTTTTAAAACAACTGAAAGTTTTACACTGTACTTTGCTTTTCTCTTAAAGGTCCTGAAGAAAAGTTTCTAAAGCTACCTCAAGGTTACTTCTCACACAGGCAACTTGGGTCAGAACTCCAGTTTGAACATCAGCTCTTCTTGAAAAACTGAGACACCCCCCACTTTCCTATACTTAATGACACTCCTGACTTGTAACAACACATAATTGTCACTCTCCTCATCGCTTGCTTGATCGCTTTTCATGTTTATCCTTTGTGTGCTGGTTCCTGCTTTGGTGCCTTGGAGGAGAGTAGCTGACTCTCCTTCTGGACTGGAAGCTGGGTGTATATGGGTGAATTCTGCGTTTCTTTGGTTTTTCTTCTTTCCTGCTTTTGTTTGGCTCAGACTCCTTGTTATCTTCCTTTTGCTCACGCTCTTGGTCTTGGTCTTTTTGAGATGGCAACGTGTTTTTGATGGTATTAATAAGAAATCTTTTATTTGTACCAGCAAGAGGACATTTCAACCTGTAAAGACATTTAAAAGTGATCAAAAGAGAAGGTAAAAACATCCCAAAACAAATCTGAGATTTTAACTTCAGTGACTTTAAGACAGGTTTGTGATTTTGGCTTTCCTTGCATGCCACCTAGTGTAAACTCTCAGTACAGAAAAATAAGTTCCAGATCATCTCCATTCTCCTTTTGTCTTACTCTATATGTGAAGAAAATTATTTTACTTCAACACAGTGAAAATCCACATGATTTTCACAAGGTAGTGTGTGTAGGGGGAAGCAAAGGATGACAATATATTTTAAGGTTGACGATGCCTAACTTAGGTATTCAGAAATCAAACATCATTCAAATCTGAACAGCTTATAGAGATCACGATCCTCTAAAGTCAGCAATATTTAGAAAGAGAGACACACTTGCATGAAGAACCCAAATAGGTGTAGCATAAACATATATACGAGACATACCAATTTAAACTGATACTTGGCAACCACCGAAGTATTTTATTTCTTTTTCTTAAACAGTAAAGATACTTATCCAATTATTTTCCTTTTTTTTTCTTTCTCCTCTCACAGCTTAACACTTTTGCACATAATTTATCAGCTAGTTTTAGGAAATAAGTATTGGAAATTTCATTTATCTTGCTGGTATCAGCTGTACTCTACTTATTCCAAATTTATCATCTTTTAAAGAATGGAATAAGAAAAAAAAAGCTTAAATATGTTCCTATAGAAAGCAGAAATTATTCTGAAGACTTTGTTTATAGTTGGAGTCACTGTGGTGTTCACATTTGTCGTCACATTTTTGAGACAAGTTATGGGATAGCTTTTAAAAAATCAGGGCTGTTAGAGATCACAGCCACTTACTGAGTCAACCAGAGTCACACCACCACAATGTTAAGATCATCTATTCTACTTGAATATTTTGTGTAAGTGCAGAAATGATACCCTAACTATGCAAAAACCTTTGACACCTCCAAACCATCACAGCTATCAGAACAACAAGCAAACTACAACAAAGATCATGTACATTTAGCATACTTCATGACTTAAATGGACATGGAATTTACCATGGTGTTTTGTTTCAGGTCTGCCTACTTAGCATTCCTGAAAATTCTTCTTGTCCTCAATCCTTCAAGAACTTAGGAGAGCAATTTTAGAAGTATACAGCCACACTGTTTTATTTTCACTAGGTATTTTCTGATACATTTCTACTGCATAGAATTTTAGAATTTTCTAAACTTTCTTCATATAAATCTACACTATTTTTTCTCAAATCTTGGTTTTAAATAAATAAGATCTTTAATACAGTATAACTCCTTTGTGAATTAGAGAAACTATTTATCCATTAATTGTATTATTGAGTAAAAATATAAGGCTAATAAATATCAGTATAACAGGGTTTCTACTTCGGGCTACACCACTGATGAACACGATGCTGAACCAGTCATGGCACAGGTTACACTCAAGACAGAACAGAAACCAGCCCACATTAAAGTCCTTTGTATGTCTTATGAGTGCATTAAACTATTGTACCTCAACATTTCCTACCAAGGAGGGCAGCCTTCTCTAGGCTGCATCCAGGCAAAATCTATCTCTCATTTGTTCTTCCTCTTGCTTCTTCTTAAGAGCTAATGCACTGATTTAGGCACTAATATATATAATGTTAGAATGAGACAGTCATTCTGCCCTAAATAAATCCACCTGCTGAAGCATTTATTTCTTTTTGACACCATGAGTGCTGCCTGATCTATACTAAAAATGAAAACTGATGAGAAATGCTGGACTTGAGAGTCAGCCAAGATATGCCATTAGTTTACCATCATATTATGATTAAAGTGAGCCACCAGGCTTTCATGGAGCAGTAGTAAGTCATGGCACTGAAGCAAAACATTAGTTCTTAGTTTTATTGCCTTCAGACTTCAACAAAGCAAATCCTGCCTTTAAATCTTAAAGCAAACAAGATGTATGACATGTGCTACATTACATGCACACACAGAGCAGATGTTTACATATAGCCACAGTATGTGTGGAACTGTGCAGGTTAAAAGTGAACTGTATGAATCCACTGATATCTTTGAGAGCATCTCTAACGGTGAGGAAATTGATGTCTCCACAGACCAGCCTTGGGTTTGCTGCAGGGTCGGATCCTGCAGTACTCAATTCACAAGCAGGTTTGCTCTCAGGTGAGTTCTGAAGGGCTGGGAGGCAATCTCAGCCTGGGCACGGTGGAACAAAATACTCCTGTGATCAGCAAAGAGTGCCACAGAACTGATTTGAGAAGCTTTGCTTTAAAACAACCAACCAACCAACCAACCAACCAACCAGCAAAAACCAGACAAGTTAAAAGAACACTGAAGTTCTGAACTGAAATGTGCCCCAAGCAGGGCTGCAGGCATGTGTGAGGCAAGCACACAAACTGCAGTGCTAAAGCCATCCTGTCCACCAGACTCTGGTTCTGCAGCAGAGTATTCAGCCATTGTAAGGTTCACTTTTTGCTCTGTGTGCTCCAAAACCCAGACCAAGCTATTATCACTGACAGAATCTTGCCTCCCTCCACAAATAAATCTCACACCCCCAAAAATCTCTCAGCTATGCAGTAACCAAGACAATGCAACACACTGTATTTTGACAATGATAACTGCCTTTTGTGAAAAATAAATAAATAAATAAATTAAATCTGTCATTGTGAATATAGGTCAACTACTAACCCTATTTTTGACCCTTTAAGTAAACTTCTGGGCAGTAACACAGAATTTCCAAGCAGGGCCTGTCATGCAGTGCAGTTCAACCCAGAAATGTACTATACAAGCTCTTAATAGTAAAAACATGCTGACACCATTTAAGACACAAGAGCACAGTGCCAGGTGGCAGTCTTGTCTCTGCTGAGTAACTGGACACACCAAATAGGATTGGCACAGTCAGCCTTATCAGACAGAGTAAAGCCCATCTTCCCAAGAAGAAAGTTCACTATGGATGAACTGACAGGTACATTTCTACCATTTCCAAACTACCATAGAAAATACGTTATTTCAATAGAAGAGTGACTGAAGTGGGGGCGGGGGGGAAACAGCTAGAGGTTGTTTTGCCAAACCAAGTAATCTATGCTGTTACCCTGTCATGGAGGACCTTACAAAAGAGGATGACTCAGAGGACACTGAAAGCTTTGAAATATGGCCTTGGCAGCCAAGTATAGCTGGCAGGAATTTCTAGGATCATAGAATCATCTGGTTCGGAAGGGACCTTAAAGATCATCAAATTCCAACTCTCCACACAGTGACACCTTTCACTAGACCAGGTTGCTCAGAGCTCCATCCAACCTGGTGTTAAACACTTTCAGAGATGATGCATCCAGAGCTTCTCTGGGCAATCTGTTCCAGTGACAACTTGGCTTAGGATGTGCCCTGATTACAAGATTTTAACATATTTACTGTTCAATCTCCATCTGTACCCTGTTTCTCTTCCTCATACTCAAATGAAAGCTGAGGGGAATCACATTGCAGTGTTCCTGCACGGTCACACAACACCCATTCAAAGACAAGATGCAACACAGCACTTTCACAATTCCGGTATCCTCATCATCATCATCATTCTGTATTCTGCTGTACTTCTAACAGATTTGGTATTGAACAGAAAGCTATCTATAGGAATGAAAGCAATTTTAGGATTGCTTTACAAAAAATAAGAGTTAAAAATAATTTAATGCTTCCAAATTTTTTTTTGGTTGTAATTTCATCTGCTCTTACAATGCAGAGCTGAACAAACCATCCAAAAATATCCTGTTTTCCAGTTCTTACTTTACATAAGCTTTTCAAGAAAGATGAGAAGCTACATTTGACTTAGCTTTAGCTCATGTTATCAGCATCTTTGAAGATCGGAGCTATACACTGGAAAAAAGGCATCTAGAACTTTTTTACACACAGTAACTTTCGTGGCATTTTAACTGCCTTTCTTAGTTAAAGTAGAACACTGCTTAAAATGGGACGTAATTTCACTGCTATAAGGAAGCTTATGAATTATGTACATAGAACCAAAATAAACATTTGAGGGAAGCTGAACTTTTGGTTTTATTTTAACTAGACACAATGGAAACCCCCAAATATCCAATTTCACCTACGTCCAATAGCCTCTGATGAAACTAATTTATCTAACCATTTCAAACTTTCTTACACTGTTTGTCCACTTTTCACTCAAGATCCAACTGATCCTTCAAATATTAGCTTCCAGACAGCTGCTCTTATGTCTTTTCTCATCTCAGAAGTTCCAGCATCACAGCATCATCACTCAGATTCAGCCACAGACTCTGCTCTGTTCTGCTTAACATTTCCAGGATTAAGACACCTTCAGAAGAGGGTTCTTCCTTACCCTTCTCTCACACATTTCCGTACTGGTGATTAGCTGTACTAACGCTTGAGCCAGATACACTAAGAGCAGGATCTACATCATGTGCTATCATAAGGATTCAGGAGGCCCCCTCAACAAGAATCACCATGGCCACAGAATACATACAAAAGCAACACTGCAGGAACAAGAAATACTGCATTGCTGAATGAAATCTGTAACAAGAATATCCAGCATTTCTTGGATTCATTTACCATGGACCTACACACTGCCTATCTGAGCAGTCCTGAGAGTATGGAGGCCAGTGAGCTGAAACTCTTAACCAAGAGATCATGCAGCCCTCTGGCAATACTGACAGCAGCTCCATGTCCAGAGGCAATTTCCCTTCCCACACAAACTCTTGGCCAATATCACTGCCAACCTCCCTGCTGGTTACTTGTTCCAAACAGGGGTAAGATTTCCTTCCACTGGCCTCTAAGGCTGCAGCACCTGCCCATGTCACCCATATTAAACTTGAAAGACTGTGTAAAACCAGCAAAACGTTCCCAAACTGGAAGAAATACTAACAACATTGTCCTGGATTTCAAGGTTCAGTCTTTGTAACAGATACTGGGCTGCAGTTTGACTGCTTTGTACTTTTTTTTTTTTTTTTTTTTTTTTTTTTTTTCGTTGGTNGAGCTAAGCTAGCTTGGATACTTGTACTTTTGTATTTTAGGCTCCAGCAACAGCTGACCACCCATCTCAAACGATGAGACAGCAAAAGGTTAGGCAGGGGTGCCTGGGGAACCTTTTCAAACAGTGTACTTGAGCTATGGAGAACCAATCACTCTGGACAGTAACAGAGCAATGGCTTGAACCTGAACGCAGTCCCAAACCAGTGTTGAGAGTCTTGCGGGCTAAGGTTTTGCTGCCATCAACATCCACCAGGAGACACTACTCCTTTGTAATGGTATGCACAATATAGTCACCCCACCCAGGATTGCCACTTCTCCATACACCTCCCTTTGACCAACTTCTGTCAGATGCCACTGACTCCAGAAATGTATTTCCCAGTATTCAACAGCTGCTGGAGAGCAACATAAACTGGAATCAGTGAGGTATGAGCAGTAGTAGCCTCTGCTTCTCCTTACCCAAAGACAGATGGCAGAACAAATCTTTTCTTCATAGGTTGATCTGCTTCAACTTTCCAGTGCCAATGCAGGACTGATGGCCTTACACTAGATGTCTCCAGGGTTTGTGCATCTCTTCTCCAGGACTCCTCTGACAAAGGGCTGAGGAATCCCAGAAGTCCTCATGAAACACACCTGTAAGCATTTTGAGTTTGGCAAGGAAGGAAGGTTTTGTGTTTTACCTATTAACACTGCTTTTAGACAAGTTGCTGATGACCTTGTCTTTGCTTCTATCAGTTATGATTTCCTCGATCTGGTCCCCTAATACACATTTTCATGAACTAACTTTTCTGCTCATTTAATTTGCTATCCACAGAGCTCTGAGAAGTTGCTTTCTTCTCAACAGTTCACACCTTGCAAGGTTACATGTCAGTCCTGGATGTAATCTCTGAAGCCCTTCAGGATCAGTTATACTTGACAGCATTTTGCTGAAGTGTGATACTCAACTGAGCATAGTTAAATTTTCTTCCAAATATCTTATCCATTATATCTCCCATGTTTTTATACAATACCTAGCTATTGGGCCAGTTCAGAAGCACCAGAACAGCATAACAGAAAATATTAAAGAGGTGACAGCAGTGGCAGCTTGAAGCTGCTGTTCTCTGTCATGCCTGCAGAACTGGACAGCAAAATCTTATTGGGAGTTTGCCTTTGGGGGGCTTTATACTTTCCTTACAGCCACACATGCCAGCCATACACTTATGCCAAACCCTACAGCAGTAGATTTGTCACAAATGGGATTACTACCAGTCTCTCTAAGGATAAATTCTGTGAAGTAAAAATCCCTGGAGATGCCTTACATACAAAGCAATCATCTCAAAGAGCACGATATCCTGAGCTGCAGAAGAAGTACCTTGACAAAGATGCTACTGAGCATATTCAGAAACAAAGATATTCAGCAAAGCATTTCCTAGGGACTGGGTATGGGCCACTGATGGACACAGGGCACTGCAGAGATGGATCCTTTGTTTGACCCAGCACAGCTGTTCACAGCTGGACCTCTGCAGTCCAAAGTACTTCAACAGCCTCAGTTCAGGATATCACCATGCCAATCCCATGTCACCAGCCTTCCTCTGCCTGAAGCCTTGACAGTCCTTTCCTCCTACAGCTTTAACAGAACCCTGGCATTGCCAGACACCATTAATCTGCAACTGCTCTGAAGAACAGGTCACCCTTGTCTATCCCATTCCTGGCAAGTCTTGGGCATCAGGCTTTAGCAAACTGCATCCTGAGTTGATCATCACAGCCAGCTAACATGACCACTTACCCTCTTACAAACAAGGAACAAGAAGGAGCCACATTCAGGAGCAGATGCCCATACACTGTCCTGGCAGGTATTCCAGACTGCACAAGTGGCAGCAAAATTGTACAGGGACACCTGATCATCTTCCTCCAGAAATCTTCAGTTTCTGTATCTGGAATCAACTTGAAGGTTTACAGTAACTGAAGCCCATGTCCCTTCATGGTGCCAATTATGTGCACTGGGTTACCTGGCCACATGGCTAGGCTGACAGGGTCAAAGCATGGTGGATCAGTACAGCTATAGCCACTCTGGGGGATTAAACCAATTAAGCTATTTTAACAGAAAGGGTGTGAACTGCATCCCTAGAAGAAACACTAGAAAAACATACAAAAAACCCCAAACCTGTTTGAAAACATAAAGGAGTAACTTTTTTTTTTCCAGCAAGACACTATTTTAATCTCTTCAGAGCTACTAAAACAAACAGAGAACCGAGCTGAGAACTTCATAAGCAGTGCAGGCTTATCTCTTACTACTGTTGATGGAGGAAGTCAAACCTTATCTACAAATGCATTTAGTGCAGTCAACCGGTGCACTACTTGTGCGAACATCCCTAGATCCAATAGCTTCTTATCAAAGTCATATACATTATTTTATGATGAATGACTCTCCTCATTACTTCTCCAATTACAATTACATGCATTACATTCCATGACAATCTAGCTGTAGAATCTGGAATACTGCACTGAAGAATTAATGTTGTATTTCTTTTAAGTTTTAAATACTGTGACTTTATTCCCCAGTTATTATACAAATTAGCCCCTGCGTTTTAGTTTTTTTTTAGTATTAAAAAGTAACCCTCTTCCAAAACTGGATTATACCTTTGAGTTCATTGAGTTCATTTTTGGCTACAATTTACATATGAATTGTCTACTAAAGGATAGTCTGTTGTTTTATTAATGTAAGACTTCAGGTTTCTTTGTCAGGTTATGAATTCTTTTCACATAAAACAGAGTCTAACCTGGTAACATGTAGGCAGTATGTAAGTACATGCACAATGAAGATAACTGGCATTTCATGAGATTCCAACTCAAACTTTACAATTCCATCTGTTATAAGAACATATTCCAATTTTTCCAATTGCTTGGTCTTCAACACATTCAGACAAGCAGTTTGTGCAGGCAGAATTTACCTGAACTTCTTTCTTATTTAGATTGGAATTTTTGCCCAAATTAATATATGGATGAACACAAATTATTTAAACATGAAACACATAAAAAGGTAGAGACTTCTGTCACACATTAAAGATAAGATTTATTTTGGCATCAGCATTCATTTTCTCTTGGCACAACTTACCAACCCATAGCTCCCATTGTTTCAGCTCTGGTTCTCCCACGTTTTGCCTCTTTAAGTAACTCTTCTACAGCCTTCCTAAATAAGAGAAAAAGAAAAAGGTCACCACTTGTATAACACAAGAACTTGCCACTTCACGCACTTAGGAAAATAAAACAGATAGCTTTATTCCCTATAATGAATTAAGCAATAAAGAAGTTACCAAAGTCACCTTGACTTTAAGATAATTCAAATTCCTATGCACCAAGATTAAGAGAAACATTCTGAAATATTAAAACCAACTAAAGCTGTTACAAATACAAAAACTGAATGAAGAACAGGGCTTGGGGTACCTCAAATCCTTTTTAAGCATACTTCTGCCCATGAGGACAAGCTGTGTATCCCGTCATACGAGGCACTCATGGAAAAGGAGTATCTCCCAGGTAAGCCATCCTCTGTTGGAGATACCTTCTCTAAGATGCCAAGTACAGCATCAGCAACCTCACCAGCTCCTGTGCCCTCCCAGGTAAGAGAAGTGACAGGTCTGGGATGGCTACTTGTAAGAACACCAAAAAAGGGTGCAAAACACAGGCTGTAGCATTGGAACGTGAGAGATGTTGCATACACAGGTCTTCATGAAATTACAGCAAAATTTGTTCTTCCTCCAGACCTAGAATTTGCTGTCTGAGCATCCTGAGCTAGGTTACAGCAATGATGGCAGGAACAATGGCTTTTATAGAAGTTTGCCCTGAGCCTTCAAAGAGCAATGTCAGACAAAGGTGAAGAAAAAGGGGAAGAAAGTATCTGACTTTTAATTACCAGTAACCAAACTCAGTGCTTCTCTTTTTAAGAAACCTGACTAAAAGATAAAAAGCCTGTCATTATTATTGTACTATAAAATCTGTCACAGTTTATAACTGAAATAAGAAACCAAAGAATCTGAGCCACAAAGCACTAATAAAAAACACACATAGGTATTTTTAGCAGCTATGATTCAGTTTTAGGGAAAACATCATAATAAATTAATATGGTGAGACCAATTCTATTAACTTAGGTAGGAATTACATGCCTTTAAGTATATCAGATTTTTTTTTTTTATATCAAAGCTCAGACTGACTTGGCAACCACCTTCTAGGTCCACACCTTCATTATCAAACATTGTTCCCTAATACTGTTCTTTCAACACCGCCCTTATTCACTGCACCTTTACAAAGCCCTTTCAGCTTGCACAGACAAATGCAATGCAGTGCCCAGATCCTCTCTGAAATGATGTTTCCACTCACTGAACTTATATCCTCTACACAAGTAAGCCAAAAGCTATGCCAACAAGTTTTTAAAATTTGCTTTTAGAGGCCTCGTGGGACTCCACATTCCTCGCTCTCTTCGTTTTTACAGCTTGGTTACAATACAAACAGTTCTGTGGCTGCAAGCTTCAGCTCTAAGGGCAGCAGCATAAGCAAAGGGAATGCAGCAGGCAACTTTCACATGAGAACCATCCAAACACTGGGGGACTGATCGGAGGAAAAATTAGGGACAGGGGCATATTTAAGAACTCTGTCATCATTCTGACATCTTTTATAGCAAGCACCACTTAAAACTTGCTGTGGCAATTACTTTTGGGCAATCAAGCTGAAGAATTGTAGTAACATGAAGGTACAAGCAGTGATATTTTTATCTTCAAGAGAATGGTACAAGACCTATTTACATTAATGAGGTATTAGACTTTTTCCTCCCTCCAAGGTTACAGGCAAAACTCCCATTGCATATATCTTATTAACCAGTATCACAAATGCATGTGTCAAAAGAATAGAATAATGTTAAAGGCTCCTCATCAGACAAAATGAGAAGTATTTTCTATTCCTCATTCAGGGGAAGAGCTTCATCATTTTTTTCCAAAAGGTCAAATGGATAGACAGAAAAAATGAATAATTGGTAATAAAGTGGTATGTCTGATAGTTCCAGGCAATGAAAATACCATGTTATTACGGAGACCACCCATGGTTTGTGATTACAGATGACTGTCAGGAGAAGATGCATGACGATGGATCTGACAGCCGAGAGGCCAGGCAGACACAGCTCCATGTCCAGGTCCAAGCAGTAGCAAGGCTGAAAATCAGCTCCTAGGAGGCAGATGCACACAGCAGGCACTTACACTGCTGGCCACATCCATCACAGACACAGAGCACGCTCACACTGACAGCTTCGTCCTGCTCTTCTCTCCAGCTGGGTGTGGAAGGCCCCAGAACTTCAGCCGAACTGCACTGCCAGTACAGACCATCACACAGGGCTAACTGGGACACCCAAAATCCAACCCCACTTTAGTTCTGCTTGTAGAGACACACAGGCACACGTTCACATCTCGCCCCTGACCCTACAGTCTCTCCAGCAGCTGGCCAGGCTCCCTGGTGGCTCCAACAGCTGGCTCCTCCTGGCCCTTGGAGACACAAGCTCACACTCCAGCTCTCTCCTTATTCACCCACTTACACAGATAAACACGTGGTCCCCAGTCCCCCTTCAGGGGCTAACATTTGGTTTTATTCACCCCATGAAATGTCCCTAGTTGCAAGTACCCAGGCCTCCAGCCCAGGATTCAAGCCCAACTGTCAGCATCCAAACCTTCACATGTTCCAGTTGCTGGCACCATGGACACACAGTCCCTCTGACGCACAATCTGACTGTAGCTGCAAGCACTGCGATGTACACCCTCTCCCCTCAGAGTCCTTCACCCAAAACAGACTTAGAAAGGAATTATTGTGATGATTAGACACAGGGCATGGCCACACAAGAGTACCAACCAGCAGCCTAAACACACATGACCTGACCTTTTCATCTCCTTGTTCCTTTATTTTCCCATCCCAACTTCTCCCCAAATCACCTGAACTTCCTGCTCTCCCTGTCTATGGTTTCTCCCCTACACATCCCACAATAAGCCATGAGTGCATCAACACAGACAGGTAACCAGGATGACCCCCAAGCCACAGCTGAAACGCAGAGGGTGGATTTCTGTCCTTACCTGGCTAACAAGGCCATGCAGCAGGAGCACACAGGGGCACGCAGGGACACAGGCTCTGTTAGGCTCAGGTCATCCAAGTGGCCAGGGCAGCCCACTGCTCACCCCAGTTTATCCAAGGGCCTGGCACACGTGCCGTTCATCACCTTGCTGCACTTTATTTCATCTCTGGGCTTTTGATCTCTCTCTCTCTCTCTCTCTCTCTCTCAGCAGGAGGCTCAAGCCTGTCTGTGAAAATACCTCTAAAGTCTCTGATAATATTTATGTTATCTCTACAGCTCTATCAAACCAGACAGAGTATAACTAGCAGTAGGCATAATATGTGAAGTTTTCCCACACTGATATTTAGTATTCCCAGCTTCAACATCATTTGAGCAAAACTACTCCCCTCTTTCTAAACCTTCCATTTTTGACCTTTTCCTCCCAACATGCCATATGTGATCACAAAATACTTTTCTTCTGCATCCCATAACCTCTCCCATAACCCTATGCAGCAATGCCCTTAAGCCCCAAAGATGCTCCAGGCCTGACTCTTGATGGGTATCATGCCTGGAGGCCCAAGCTGTCTCTTGGGATGAGCTCTGGAGTGGGAGGGGGGCCCAAAGAAGACATGCATTTCTCTCTGACCTCATTGTGAGTTCCCACCTACTGTATGTGTCCCCATGCTCTTTTGGGCTTGTGGAGATAGAGCTCTGATGGGCTTGGCACGTGTTGGAACCCAGGGGGTTCCTATGATGCCTTTGGCCGACCCAAAACCTGGTCAGGAGGCTTTTCAGCCTTGCCAGAGGTGTCAGAGACCCTGGAATGATACTAAAAATACCTGTAACTCTGATTCTAACCCATGGAACAGGTTGTCAGCTTTGTATGAGGAATTTCAGGTCACAAAAACTTAGATAGTAAAATAGTAGTAGTTATAAGTAAAAAGAAGGTAATTTGAATGTATGTACAGGGGGGTTTAGGGCCCTGTACAGGGGGGTTGGAGATCTGTACAGGGGGGTCTGAGATACAAGATGGAGGATTTTTACACGTGGCATGTTATCTTGTGTTCTTCTTCATCACCTCCATCTTCTTGGTGATGCTGGCACTTTTGGATTGGTTTGACACAGATCTGGACATGGTGATGTGAGGGGCATAGATTGGTACTTAATTGTGAACATTTAATACGTAGTTTTTAGTATAAAAGATTACAGCTCACCCGGGGCGGGCGCAGTGTGTCTCTGGACGCGTTCTGTGTCAACCCTGGCAGGGCAGAGAAATCTCTCTTTGATAAGGACTTAATAAACTGCCTTGAAACACGAACAGGCGACTCCAGACTACTCCTTCAACAGCACGGGCCGGAAACCTGGACTTTCCTACATATTGCGGGGTCTCCTGGGGTTAAGGAGATCCCCGCAGGCACGGGCCTGGGAGAAGCCAGGACTGGGTGATGTTCGGCCTCCCCCCATCCACCATGGTCTCTCTGCAGTCCTCATTGAGAGCTTTTGGCACATAAGCTAAAAAACTCTGCCATCTCCACCCACACCATCATCTCCTTAAAGATGCTGATGAGAACTTTAATGAAAATGTATCTACTGAGATTGCTTCACAGCGCACAGCTGTGAAGGGCATCACAGCTACAGAAGGGCACAGACCTGGAGTAGGAGGGCAATGTTCATATCCAACATCTGCCACTCAGAGAAGGGACATCTTTAAGAAACACATCCTCATGAAAGCCTGAATAACTGTTTGCAGTCTATTCCACTACTATTAAAGCTCAAAGGCCAAGCTTCTCCTCTACTGCAACTGGCAAAAATAACACTTAAGCCTACTTCCTGACACACTCTAGGTTCTGACACCAAGCTGCAAGCTCAGGAAAAACAATTAACATTTTTTAAAAATCAATTTTCTCGAAGCAGTTTTATGCTAACTATACAACTAGGGATTAGAAATAGAGGGGAATATTGGTATTCCAATTATAGCTGAATAATGAATATCAAGACCTTCAGTCAAACAAGTGACTGAAGACACTGACAGTGTTATTTAAAAGTTAATCTCATGATCTAGTCCTATCTGCTCACCCTTACTAAGAAAAACGATGAAAATGAAAGTCAGGAATAAAACTTAGGCCGCAACTACAAGAGCAAGAATGAAAACAAGCACAATATGCCACGAGTTTCCTGACATTTGTTCAAAGGCAAAGACATTCCACATCGGGGACATGAATGCTCTCATTCTCTGCTGATCAGGTTTTGAACTTACTTAAGTACTCTACCTGTCAGTCTTGTGAGTGCTATTTGCAGTACATTTCTGCACTGATATTCTCACCAGCCTGAGTAGTGAACCTACCACTCCATTTCAAACACCAATCTTAGCTTGCAGACCACTTTTTTTTTTTTTTTTTCCCCCCAGGAGTATGGAATAGTGAATCCTGACACTTGACTTTAACTGTTAAAATCAATAGTAAGAACCATCAGTTTTCTCCAAGGCACAAAGCTTGCTTGTTAAGAAGCGTAGTTGGGCTGCCTGTGCAGCAAAAATATGAGATTATTGATTCTCAACTCAACTATAGGCCTCTTGTTCCAGAGTTATAGCATTCTTTGTGATTCAGAGCAGCATCTCCTTAGGAAACACTTAATCCCAAGTAAATTATGCTCTAGACAAGCTTGGCAGGCACTTCTAATAAAGTATGATATCCAAGGTTGTGAAATATTTGCAGCTATTGAAAGACAGAATGGATTCTGGAAGGATTTGGAGACACAGTATAACAAAGCTACTCTCTCTGTATTTTAAGGGAAACGATGCATCTTCTGTGCTTCAAACACACAGAACCACAACGACAATAAGTTAAGAAGCAGAGGGGGAAGAAATTTTAAATTTTTTAGATATGAATGAAAATTGTGACCTCCATAAAATCTCAGTGCATATTTAGTTGAAATAAGCTAGAAAAAGCACTTCCAGGTGCTTGCAGAGGAAACAAACTGAACGGCTTCTACTAGCTGATGTGCAACTTTTTCCACCTCCCTCTTGGGCCATAACTTCACAATACTATTAATTATATGTTAACATAATTGAGAATTTTCTTACGAATCACATGGAACCTCAAGGCTCAGGGTCTTCACTGATGTACCAGCAAGTTCACAAAATCTCAGTTCATACTTCCACCACAGGTTATTGGGTGAGGTGGAGCAGAGGATGTAGTTCAGTAGAACATAGTAAATACTACTGTTTTACACATCTGCAGTATTTACAGCTTTCAGAGTTTTAAAATCCACAGAATGCAACAGTCACACAGGAACTTATGAACTTAAAGGTAGTACTCAGCTTTCTAGGAAAACTTCATATTAAAGTGAGGAAAATATCAAAAGCAAGATCAAGCAAGAGTCAGACATGGTAAAATGGAAAAATAATATCAGGAAATGTGGCAGTAAGGGTAAAATAAAAGAAGCTAGATGAACAGACTTCTCCTTAGATAGTAACAAAAAAATAGGGCAACTGATTTAACAGATCACTTTTTGGAATACTGGGACACAAAATCCATTTTTTACCTGAAAAAGCATGCACAAAAATATTACACTTCTTTTTCCCTCATGGTAAATTAAATCAAAACCACATGTACAAAAACGTTTTTATTTAAGACTTGTGCATTGCAAGACAAGCCTGAATTCAGAGACAGACTAGTCAAAACATTCCACATAAACCCATTTTTATACACTAAAAATCCACCTAAAGTAGTTAATGCTGTGACCACAGAACAGAAACGCTATTATTTGTATGTTAAAGCCATATTACAAAACCCTTAAAAATTATAAGCCTAAACAGCCATTCCTACACTATCCACAGGAGCATACAATCAATAAGTTATTGAATATGAATCCAAGGCATAATGTCTGTAACCCAAAGGATAAAGAAAGGTCTGTATTAGGCTAGAAGGGCTCTGTACTGATGATTGTACAGAGAAACATTATTTTCAGTGGGTAACACCAAAGCACAGCCTTTAAATGCACACAGCACAAGCTGAATTCAGGGTGCTACTACCAAACTGAGCTGTTATGAAAACTTAAGGTATGAAAAAGCAAGTAGTGATAGGTGGATCCAGGACAGAAAGAGCTAATTGTCCAGAGCACCGCATTGTAGTTATAACGTGTTTGGGGCCAACTAAACACACTCTGAGGTGAATAGTGACACGGATTGGTGACACCAGACCGTTAAACCCTACTGTGTGCCCTTTGGTAAGTGACACTGAGCTTCATCCTCATTATCTACCATGCCACAACAGAACAGGAATAGCAAATCCCAATTCAGCCTGAACCTTCGAGGAAGGGTAAAACTTTGCATGTAGCTCCTGGGAAGAAGAGCATCAGTCAGGAGGTGACTGTGGAGCAGTCTGCTATAGCTGGTTTCTATACTCAGTTTTCATATTCAGCTATGCCCTGAATTGCCCAGAGAATCCCAGGTTCCCAGCATGGCAACAGAAACCAGAAGTCAGCATGGAACAACAGTGGCATAGTTTCAACTTGCCATGAATGAAAAAGGTTTAAGTTTGGAATGCCATGAGTAAAAATAACATTCATGCATACAGAGAAAGAAGCTTTAATTATTAAACTGATGATCCGGGAGCAGAAGTAGCTTAGCAAGAATTAAAAGCCTCTTAGAAAGCATTATGCTCTCTAGCCTTTCCACTATCTCAGTGCTACTGCTTTTGGCACATTTCAAATACCTGCCAGATATAAACAGAAAAAAGTTATTTTCTATAAGCATTCCCAGATACAGTTTCTTAAAAGTTAAAGGAGAGAGCCATGAGGAGAACAGTTCAGAAAGCTGCTGGTCATCACTTCACTGGAACAGTTCTTTAAACAGCCATAAAGAAACTGAACAAGCATGGGGAAAAAAAAATTCCAATCGCACAAATAGGACTATTTTGCAAAACGTTTGTGATATAAACACCAGAAGTCTATTCCTAAAATAAAAGACAGGCCTACTTTGAGTATCCAAATTTAGAAATCAATGTTTTATTCCTCAGTGTTTGCTTGGGAGCACTGTGTGCAGCAAGACAAATCCACTGGTCCCAAAGAAATGCCAAGCAGAAAACAATTTTATTATTTAACAAAATAACTGCCAAGCATTTTGGATTTTTTTGATACAAGAACACGAAAATTCTAACAAATGGTCAACGGGCACATATCCAGCAATGAAAATGGAAATTCCTAACAAAGTAAGATGTTTTGGGACTTTTAAAATTTATTTCACCAAGCACACGCCTCATCAAACTGTAACTGATGAGGGGTGAACCACCCAAGACCTTCCAGCCTTGTTTCTAAGCGACACGAGCACGCACCCAAAGTTCTGTGCGGCAGACACGGCAGAGGCAGCTCCGGGCCGCGCTGCCCTGGGGGCGCGCCCTGACCGCACACGCACAGGAGGGGCTGTCTGTCTCTGTCCGGGGGCAGCGGGCAGAGCCCGGCGGAGCTCAGGCCCGTTCTGCCCGTTCTGCGGAGCGCTCGGGCCGGGAGGAGCCGCCCCGCGGCCGCCGCCGGCCCCAGCCCGGCGCTGCCT
>VXBU01002492.1:762446-926819 GCA_013400315.1 Bombycilla garrulus
CCCCGCGGGGGCGGCGGGGCCGGGCTGAGCCGCTCTGCGCAGGCAACAAGTACGGGAGAGGGGCCGGGCCCTGGAGCCGCCGTGCGAGGCTGAGGTGGGAGCTCGGGAGCAGCGTCCCCGCCCTGGAGCCCCCGGCTCGGCTGAGCGGCGGGGCTGAGCTCGGCGCCGCCTGCCCCTGCAGCGCGTCTCTGCGAGGCTGAGCTGTAGGCTTGGGTGCTGGAGACCCGCTCGGGAAGCTCCTGATTCTGGGTCCCCGATACACCTATGCTGCTCTCGTGTGGCTTCGTTAAAGAAGCTGCTTCCTGGAGAGGAGTCAGATTACTGCGTGCGGGGGAGGCAGAAGAACAGCTGCGAGCGAACCCCTGCTGCAGGAGCGGGTTTCAGGTTGTGTGTTTTACAGCTGCGCCAGAGGAACTCGGGGCTGGCTGCGAAATGCCGCTGGAGTCCGTGTGGCTGGCAGCTATTTCCAAACGTTCACTCGAGCCCTCGGAGCTCTGACCCACACTCCCTGGTTTCCCCCCTCATTTGTTAGCTCTTAGCGCTGAAAATGTGGTTAGAAAACTTTTTGGTTTTTTGTGCTTTCAACAAGGCGTACTTTAAAATTATCATTGCTCTTGACAGAGTCGTAGTACTTGGTCAGCTAACTGAGAAAAACGTTCCTGGAGCTCTGGTAGGGATGAATCTGGTAGTCAGTCCCTGGTGACTTTTTTTACCGTGTTCATAATGCATAGTGCTGATTGTTTACTTCTCTACAAATCTATTAAGCACTTCTGAGCTTCCTTTAATTCCTCTTTTAATTACACGATATTAGGGGTTTGCTTTTTGTCTGTGCGCAGAGTAAAAAATGTCTGCGAGGGATTAACTTTGGACTACATTTGATAGTCTCTGGAAATAAATTTCCAATCATAAATACTTTCGAACTTATGTTAAAAATGAGAGCTTGTCTGAGCTGCACTCTTATTAAATAAACACTTTGAATTACTGATTTTATTTTTTTATTCGTCTGCCCGCTTCTTCTGGCTTCGTGATGCTTTATTCTAAGCTGCAATACAGCAGCAGATCAAGGAGGCTTAGGAAGAAACATCAGATGGTTTTGGTTAGTGTCCCTACCACTTGGAAAATAAACATATTAGTACCATATGCTGCCCCGACTTTATTAAAACAAATTTCCTCAAAATGGAAACAACTTACATCTGTGTGCTTGCTAGAACCATAAGACTTACTAGGAGTCCTTTATGATCACTCTTTTTTTTTTTTTCCTAGTTATCAGATCACTGAGTAAGGAATCCTCTCTCCTGAACACAGTGCAATATAAAATTATTAACTCTGGAGTCAGCAGGCACAATAGTGTTCTTTGTAGCCCAAGTAGATTTTTTTAAATTAAAAAATACTGTAATATTGTTTTAAAGTACTTGTGTTGAAATTCTAAAATCTATGGATATTTAAAAAAACTCATCATGTTGCCATGAGTTTTCAGTACTGAATTTCTAACGGTACTCACCCATAACTTTGCTTGGTGACTTCAGCAAGAAGGAGTCCAGGGCCTCAAACTCAGATCTGAGGTTTGCAAATGTGGTCTCTTTTCCTAACACTGCACCTGAATTTTCTGTTACTGAAACAAAAAAAAAAAGTGACAGTTTAGGGACAAAACTTTGGGAGAGGAATGTAAGCTGGTGATTGAGTGAAAAAGTACTGTTCTTCTGAGACAGGTTAAAAAATAAGCACACTAAAACCTGTCCTGCCAAAAATGATGGCTTTCACATTGCAACATTTGGCATTTGTTTGTTGTGCACTCTCATGGAAGCACTGATAACCTCAGTGGAAGTTTCTGGTTTTGTAAGCCTTTACCCATACTGAGCAGTCTCAATCTTGGTATCTATTTATGGGCATGTATTACTAAAAAACAGCAGAAGTTTGTTAGCTACTAGTTAAAACTGTATACTTGAAAATATGCCAAAATATCCCCCTCTTCTTTCATCTAATTTTTCTGTACTTCTAAAAAATATTAACATATTTGAAAGCAGCTGGGAAGAATTTATACAAACAATATCAAAGAGAGATGTGTAAAGAAATTGTGTGCTAGACATTAAATTAATGTGAATTATTGCCTTGCATCAGCAAAATGTTGCTTGTTTAAAGAGCTACTAGACATTAAGAGCTGTAACTAATGAGAAAATAACATTCATTTGGTGTTAAAATGCTCCCCAGTGTGAAAGACACCAACGGAAGCTGGTTGCCTATTTGATATGGCAGTGGTTTGTCTCTGATATTTGAAAATTCTTTGTTGATTTGGTTTGCAGAATTATTTTTCGTGTGACATCAATGAATTGCATGCTGTCTAATTGCTTTATTAGGTCAGTGGAGTTTGTCCTTTAGAAATTGTAGTGCTTTTTTTAAGATGAAAGTGCTTTTAAATGTTAGTATTAAGTTATATAATTGATAGGTCAAGGTTTCTATGGAGCAATAAAAATTAATAATATTGTTGAGTGTGCTTTTTGTGGTTTTTTTTCTTTTTTTTGGTCCTAATTCTGTAGATGTTTGTGCTTGCATGGGCTTAATTTTAAACATCCAAGTATTTCTTTTGGAATTAGAGGGTCTGTTCTTAGGCTTAATGATAAGCCTGCATGTAAATGTTTTCGGGTTCAGGATTTATGTTTGCAGAATTCACGGGCTGGACTTGTCATGTGTTTTCATACTGACTGCTCTGTATTCTGGATGAAATAGTGCAGGTGACTGTTGGGACTGGTCTGCAGCTCCATACGTGTGGAGATGCCCCCAGCCCTGCTGTTGTGTTACAGGGGATATCTGTACCTGAGCTGATTTCATCCTTGCAGTGTGCTCTGCAATGCTATAGGCATGTCTCTTATTTCTGAAGCACTTTGGTGGCACCAGAGATGTCAGTCCTTTATGTTCTCACAGATGCTTATTTCAGCTGATGTCAGTTTAGCAAGTAATTTGCGGGCTGGAACAGGAGTGGAATCTCTTACAGAGTCTCTCCTGCTGAGCTGTGTGTTAGGTGGTGAACACAAAAGCCAAAGTATGCAGCTGTTTGATATAAAGTCAGCTTGTGAACATACAAGATTTCAAATTGTTTTGCATTTTTTGCGTTCAAATAGTGGGAACTATTTTTGACATGGAGTCTTGGGGTAACGTAGCTCAATGTTTGCAGTCTCATTTTTGCTTCAAGTAAGCAAGTTGATACTGCTCTGGAGTTGTGGCATGTTGTTAAGAATGTCTAGAATTTCTCACTATCATCACAATAAAGCAGACCAAATAGGGTAGGAAAGTAATTATTAAATTATTAGATGAGTCAGATCATGTTACATGGAAGGTAATTTTTACCCAGGAAGAGTTGGTTCACTTTGGGGTGGAGTGATAGATGTTGTATTTTGCCTGGCTGTTTTTTCCTTTGTTCCACAGAGAGGAATCATCGAGTCATCACAGAACAGCATGGGTAGAAAGGGACCTTAGACATCATCTAGTTTCAATCCCCCTGAGAGGGGACACCTGCCACTCAACCAGGTTGCTCAAAGCTTCATTTTGGAGGAGGTGATCTTTGAATATTAACCAGCCTTTTTGGGCTCCTCTTCCCTCAAGGACATTATCCCATGATGCTCAGTGGAGCAGACTCCTGAAGAGGCCAGTCTGCTGTTCTGAAGCCCAGGTTACTGAGCCTGCTGTGCTCCCTGCCCTAAGGTCCTCAAACTCCACCATTCCAAGGTCACTGCAGCCAAGGCTCTCCCCTAGCTTCACATTCCATACCAGACCCTATTTGTTGGTGAGATCAAGGTTCAGCATAGTGTCTCTTCTTGTTGGCTCTTCTGTCACTTGGAAATGTTTTTGTATTTCATTGGAGAGATTTGACACACTTAACCACTGTTTGATGGGCTCTAGAGAATTTTTCAGAAGAACCCTTGTTTGTAGAACAAAATGCAATTTGCTCAAGTATTATATCTCATATATGAACTCCAGTTTTAAAATGTAAATGGCAGTAATAAGTAGTTCTAGATAACAAAACAGAAGGAACTGTGACTTATTTATCCTTTTTCTAGCAATGGAGCACAATGAAAAGTGGTCCGTGTTAAAGGAGAACCCATATGTGCCTGAGCAAAGGGAGGCACCCAGTAGTTGCAGAGAGGCAAACCAGGACTTTTGGATTGTGTTGCCTGGGGTGGTGTAGTGCTGTCAGATATTATTCTGCACAGTGGGGAAAAATGAGCTACGTACTTCCTGATTCTGCTTTGTACATTCCTTGTGGTGGGAGTGATGTTGAAGTGTGATACCGGCTGTGTTCCCCAGCCCCGGAGATCACACTACCACTGCATGTTCCCATGACCTTCTCCAAAGAGGTTGCACAGGCCCAGTGGAAGATGTCAGGATGCCTGTGCTATGCATTCCCAGGGGCTGGCTCTTCAGAAGACAATTGTGAGTAAGCACAGTTTATTATTGGGTTCAAGTCAGTGTTCTTAAATGCTGACACTTTGACTCTTGCAGTTGTACACATTGTGTAGATTTTTGTTATGTTCTTCGCATGCAATTTTTGCTTGAATCTGAGCTCTGTGCCACAGACAACTCTCTCTCTCTTACTGCAGTGTCGTTGTCAAAAACTGGCTTCAAAAGACTAAGGAATACTGGTGATGGAGGATTTTAAGCTCTTACCTTCCTGTGGCTTTCTTTGTTCTTCAGATTGGTGCTAATCCTTGTTTCAGAGTTCCTAGATAGGAAGAAGAAAGCTGGTGCAGCAGAGGGTATTTTGCACACCAGAAAGAAATTGAAATTCAACCAAAGCTGATGGAGGCTGACTTGTGTACTGAAACCCGTTAGTGGAAAGCAATTTTCTGTGGTTGCTGTCTTGTGCTCAGACAAGCTGTCGTGTTCTGCCACAGGAGTGTTATGTTTGCTTTGAAAGGACCAGCCCAGGAGGCTGTTATTATGATACAAAGCAATGTTGCAGAATCCAGGTGTTATGATTTGTGGCCATCGAGTTTTGCTTGGCATTCCTGAACGAGTCTTAATTTAAAGAAACAAACAAAAAAGCTTGGCTGGTATCAGTGAGTCGCCTTTGTTGGTGCATTTTACGTTGTCATGAAGCGAAAGTGCTTTTGTCTCCATACCTCGTAGTCCCCCCATGAAATGAGCTGTACTGTAGTGGCAGTAGAGCCTCTGGTGGGGGTTTCTGTGGCTATGGCCATGTCATCCAAATAATTTCCCTAATTGACCAGCAAAACCAAAACACCAAGAAGAAAGCCCATAATCCCTATAAGGTTCTTAAGCTAACCACATTCTGACTTCAGCACAGCTGGTTCTTCCACTGCCATCCGTGACAGTCTGTGCAGAACAGCACGTTCAAAGTCCATCTTATGGCTGAGTATCCTGCATCTAGAGCAAGTCACATTTCAAGGTGGATGCTGGAGACATTAGTGTCTGGATGTACCTCATGGACAGTGCAGTGAATATCTGTGATAGATTAAATACTGAAGTATGCATCTTATTAGGTTGCCTCTACATGTTTGGCGGTTAAAAGTTACAGGAAAAACCCAAACCAGTTACTACTATTGCCACTTCACGTAGAGGAGGATTCCTTACTGTTACTTCCAGATTCATGCCTTTATCTACCAGTGGCCCACCCTTCTTTGTCTTCTTGCCTCTTACTAATGTATTGCCCTGCCCCATGTAATTTTCTCTTATGTTGCTTTTTTAAATCAAGTTGTTTAATGCTTGTTTATAACCAGAATGAATTAACTGTAACTGAAAGTTGATCGATGCATCACAAGACCACATAGATCCTGATGTGTTGTGTAAGCATGCTGATTGTGTTGAAGAATTTGTCATAAGCCCTGTCCTGATGGAACAGCTCTAAGCACCCTTGGCACAGTGTGTGTGCCCCACAGCTCCCAGCCAAACCCATGCGGCACCCTGGGGGCTGCCCCAACTCTGAACTGGAATAACTTGTTTTTTAAACTTCTCAAAAAAATTTTTCAGTCAAGCTTTTTCCTGAGCAGGTTGATGAAGGTTTCCTTCTGTCTGGCCTCTTTTTCCTGTTTTTATGTCTTGCTTGTTCTAGAGCAGTTTTCTCAGCCTTTTATTGTTATTGACAGAAGCTAATGAAGGCTCACCCAGTGAATTAGTAAAATAGTTCTTTCCTGCCTTTATGTTAATTAAAAACTACTGCCAGTCAATTTCTGGACTATTTTTACAATTAGTCCATTGTGAAACTGTCATTTCTGCTTCAAAAGAAGATTGAAGGTTTAAAATTCACAGGGCTTCCTGCCTAGTATTAAACCAATATTGAATGCTTTCAGATTTTGGGTTTGCTTCTTAACTATTTTAATTCCTTTTAGGTGTTAAAGGTAAAGCTAGGCTCATTCACATTCGATTAGGCTAAAAATACAGATATGTTTGAGTTCTTGTGGGTCTGTCATGCATTTCATGTAAGTGTCTTAAAACTGTGTGTAAGTTAGATCTGTACATATGCATGCGAAAGCTTCATAAGAATTCACTAACAGCTGCCAAATGTTTCTTTTTTTTAAATCCCCAGTAAAAAAGGTATTTTTCTACTTTGTCTGGCAAACTAACTGGTGTATTTATACATTTATACATTGTTGGAATGATATTGCATAAATAATCCTTAAGGATTTAGTTATGAGAAGGGTTTCTTTTCCCACTTTGAAATCCATTTTGACTGTAGCTGCTGAGTTTCTATTGAATGTGGCTCTCCTGCTTTTTTTGCAGGGAAAATAACTTTGCGGTGAAGCAAAAGTGAAGGTGATTCAGTGGTGGTAAAAAAGAGAATCAGCAGCACAGCTTGTCTGAGCACTTGACCTGAGCTGTCTTGCCGTGTAAGCAGAAAATGAGAATCTGTGGGAAAATTAACACTGAAGTGAGTGGTAACACAAGATTTTGGGTTACTGGAGTGTGAAATGAAAACTGTTAACAGTCCTTTCTTCTGCAGTAAGGGATGTGTGCCACTGACCAGAGAAACGCTGTAGAAAGTGTAGTGTTTTCCTAACTCGTGTTTTGAAAAGTTTGGAGAGCTGTGAAGCCAGGAAATGTTCCTAAGTGTTGTGCTGTTACAAAGCACAAGTCAAAGATACTTGACTAAGAACTTCTGGGTGCAGCTTGACTTGTTGCCTTCTACAGATGTGAGTTTCACAACAGGTGAAGCCTTTAAGTAAGCCTCAAGTTCAGTGAAGGCAGTTTACTTCACACAGTAATGTCAACATTGTGCTGAGATTTTTATTCTTGCCTCAGATTGTCAAAGAGGAGAGGGTAATGTTTTAGCTGATACTGACTTTGAGGATAAAGAAGATGGTTTGTTCTGAAGGTGAGTATAGAATGTGAGTCTGTCTATACGTGAAAACCTGGTAAGTTGATGTGCAGGAGAGACGGAACTTCACTACAATTCACGCATGTGTGTTAGGAGCAACTGCTGTCCTGTATATATAATTTTTCAGGTGATGTATCACACGTTGAGTCCTATTTTGCCATCCCTGTAGCTTGACTGTACAATTGAATCCTTTATGGACATGAGAGTCCTTTTGCCCGCTTCAACTCCCAAGGAAGTCACTGAATTCAGCGCAGTTATGATGATGTAACAAAGCATCTCCGATGGGCTTTCTTTGCTAAGGCTCAACAGCTGCTTGTACAGATCTGGTTAACGTTCTGCATGTCGTTGAACAGTACGTGTGTGTATATATAAAATTAATTTCTGTATGGAAAGAAGTAAAACAGAGTAAGAAAGGAAAAACCAAATTCTGTACTTTGTCTTTTCTTTCATTTTTTCTTTTCAGATCTTAGGGATCCTGCCACATTTAGCTCTAACATGAAGTATTTTTTTGGAAGAATGGAGTAGAAATACAGTAGTGAAAGACATTATAGAAATCTGATCCAGGATGTTTTTACAGATTTAATTATTGTTCAGTTCTGTAGTTTTTACTTTTTAGTAGTGAAGTAAATAGTCTTCTAACTGCTGTCAGCAGTTAGACAGTGAGGAGCTTCAATCATGTGCTGTTTAAATAGAAGAGCAGTACTGTTAATTGTCAACACTGATTGTAGAAAATGTCATGAACAGTTTATGGGTTTCATTGTGGGGATTTTCACATAGATTGCCACACCAAAACTTTGGAGCACAGTAAATGGGTGATGGAATAATAGTAACCTTTGTAAGATAAAAGGAGTTCTTTTCCTAATTTTACAGCTGATGAGTAAACATGGAAGGAAAGACATCAAATTGCTTTTGCTATCATGATATATTTTTCTTAGTCCAGAGGTTGTTCTGTTCTTATTTAATATTAAACTTACTTTTCTGACATAAAATTATCCTGCTTCTCAAATTTGATATGAATTGGAAGCAATTAGTAAGTGGAATAATCAAGCAATCATTTAATCAGAGTTAAAACTGTATGTAAACATATTTAAGCATTTGTCTATAAAATTGCATTTAAGTATAGTGATAACAGTCTTTATTAGAAAAAGTGCTCTGATTTAACATGAATTGACAAGGATTAGGATTTAATAATGAATTAATTACTGTTTCCTGTTTGAGGGGGAAGATATTTTCCCCAAAGATTTTGCTTTTAATACTACAGTCTTTTTTCCCAGATGTTCTCGAATACATTCTGCATTGTTTTAAAACAACTCTAATCTTTAATACGATTATCTGTAAATTTCCTTTGTTTACTGAGGGATTTTTTCAGATTATCAAATCATTTTATATACAAATCCTTCTTTTCTTGGTGCATACCATAACTCTGTTGCACTCCCCAGGCAGTGCCCCAAATGAAACCAACTGACATCAATTATTGATGATTACTCTTTCCATTGGGAAGTGAAATTGAGTCTCCAGTCTCAATTCCAGATTTGTTTCAAATACGGGGTAATGAGAGCAGGTGCAGCGAGATGCTGGAGCATGTGCATTGATTTGCAGTGTAAGCATGGGCAGGTGACTTACGAGTACACAGGATTGAGAAGAGAAAATGGTTACAGCCAGAGTTGTCATTGCTTCTGAAGAACTTGGGTGCTCTGTTTTCTTGATACCAAAATGAGAGTAGCTTTCTTTTCTCATCATGGTGGTAATATTTCATTACACTGGGGCATATGATAGCACTTGGGAGAGCCCCTCTGTCCCAGTTCTTCATCCCACCTGAATGTGGCCTGATTTGATTTGCTCTGACTCCGTCAGGCTTCACAAGCTGAAACTGTACTCCCTATTTCTCATGCACCAATAACTGTCTTTCAGGGGGGTTTCCTGAGTGTGAAATCAAGCAACCTAACAGTAGAAGTATGCTTAAGCATCCTTTATGCCACTCCCTTTGTGTCCGTCCTTTGTGTGATACTGGGTTGTTAGAGAAAAAAGCTACAGAAACAGAAACCAGCAACTGAATTACAACATAGGTTCAGGAGAAGTGAGGGAAAATTGAAAGGCAGTGGATAAGCTAAAACATGGCATTACTTAGTTTTATAAATTAGCTCCATGTAAGTTTTGACATTGTCTTTTTAATGCAACAGTTGCAGCAACTACATCATTAGTAAAATCCTTACTGCTTATGAGGTTTAGAAGGAGCTGGCAATACTGCCTGAGCTACAAGACAGCTTAGAGACAGATGAAAACTTTATTATCCCTTAGGAGAAAATAGATCTGCTTGATTTTTTTTCCGGAGGACAAAGTAATGAGTGGGGATTTGGGTCCAGCCAGATTTCCCCCACTGTAACTTCTTTCCAGTGGCTGGCAGCCCCTTATGGGCCCACCTCTCTGAATGGGCCCGCCTCCGTAAATGCCCCCTGAAGCATTCACTCTTGAGTGTTGATTTTTTTCAGGCTTTCAGAACAACAGACAAAAGAAGGGAAGTACATCTTATTTTCAAAACCCAGTCTGGAATTTCTTGGGACAGAGCAAGCTGTGCGGAAACATAAGCATTTTTCACGTTTGTGGTTGTCAGAATCTGTTGTAGGGAAAAAGATGGGGTATGAATACAAGAGTCTGATGTTTCCCATCAGGACTGCCCCTCCATTCTCTGGATTCAGGAGTTCCAATGCCAGATGTTAGGCAGGAGTAAGAAGTAAGTGAAAGAGGATGCATCTTCGAAGGACAAAGCCGTGCAGTGAGAGCTTCCCTTGTTGGCAAAAGCCTGAGTAAGCAGGTGGGGCTGGCAGCGTGCCCTGAAGGTTAATGCAGTCGGTCACTAAGCTGGAGGCGAAGGTGAAGCCCTCCCTGCTGCCCAGCTTCTCAAGAAAGGTGCTCTGAGCAGGCTTCTGGCTGCTGCCTCATTTCACCTTGGGTGCTGCGAGAAAGAAATGGTAGCTAGCACTGAGGCAGTGCAAGGCTAAAAAAAGCCAACCCAAAAATCAATGTATGTAGTATTGATGGCATTTAGAACCGTGTTGGTTTCTTTCTTTGGTGAGCTCCAAGCAGCAGCAGGGCCAGGGTTTCCTTTCTTCTGCAGCTGAGCTGCCCCAGTGGGCTCAGAGGCTGCTGTTCGCCCACCCAGCTGCCCCAGCTGCCTGCTGTGCTGGCTGGGGTTTTATGGTGCCTGTGAGGCTATTCCTGGATGACAGGTCTGTATTAGAGAAATACTGACAAATTTTTTTTAGTGCTAATGCAGGAGCGGTTTAGCTGAGCACAGACAGTGGTATTGTTAATTTTCCAGGCTGTTGCTATCTTATTCTCAGCCATCCCTAGACATCCTCACCATTTTATGTTTCCTCTCTAATGACATGAGCCAGGCTGTCATAATATTCAAAATCAAATGTACCAGAAAATATAATAAATTAGAGTTGGGCTAGCAGAGTAATTGAAGAATAAACTGAATTTAAACCGAACAGGATTGTGTTATGAACTGATTGCTATTCACAAAATGCACCAGAGGAGTGTGACTTCATATAGATTTACTATTGATGGCAGCATTTCCTAGGTGGCTATTGGCAATAAAGAAATGAAAACGGTGTGAACTTTTGGGTTAGTACCAGAACATAATAGTGCAGTAAAGGAAAAGTACCGTTCTTGTTAAACTGCAAAGTGATTCTGGAAGAAAAAATTTCTTGTGTTTTATTTATTTATTCAAGATGTTTACATGTATTTAGAAATCCTTGAGTTTATAAAAAGGGAATGCAGGCCTTGGTGTGGAAAGAACTGAATTTTTTCTCAGCTCTTAATGTAATTCTTCTGTAAGAAACTACTTAGGAAAAGCAGCAGTAGAGTGGATTCCTCTCAATTCAGAAAACTGAGTTTAAGGACATTTGATGTCCTTAAGGAATTTTAAAATTGTTTGCCCAGACAGTTTTACCGCAGATAGTATGTGTATTTTTCTTTGAGTAGAATTTTCTAATTTTTATTTCAATAAAACCAGGTAATGTACATACATAAGACATTTTAAAAATAACCCTCCAGCTATGATGCTAGTAGGGAGGGAGGGAGATGGCATAAGATCTGGATTTGTGAGCTACGAGTTACCTGAGCTGAGCCCTGTGTTCTTGTGTTCTCTTGAAATGTGAAATGAGATGGAGCTAGTGAGAGGCACCCTGAAGGTTGTTGGTATGACCAGAATGTGAAATGTTTTTGTTTATTTTCATTATTCTTATAAAATTTAAATAAGGTTCTTTACCAGGAATGGTAATGAAATCTGTTTGATTTTTAAACTAATACTACAGAATGGTAAAAAAAAAAAGGCAGCTCTTGTGAGTTAAATACTTGCTTAACCTTACTGTATATATTTATTATTAAACTAATTCAAAATGCTAAATCCTTTTGATTTAAATTACTTACTGTGCCATGACGTGATGGAATTAGAAATTAATCTAGAAGATGCAATTAATAGGCTACTTATATCCCTCATGTAATACTTAAAATGAATTGTTTTTCTGTGTGTATTTTGATCTCTTAACTTATCTCCTTGCATCCATCCCACAATCCGTAGAAGAAGGCTGTGAGGGATCGCCCCAGGAGGGAGGACAGCCAGCTACTGCCTGTCCTTCTGGGCTGACTGGGGAGATAGTGAGGGCCAGTTTCATAAACAAGCTGCAGACCACCTTGGCTCCCTCTGCAAACTTGTGTAGGAGAGAACTCAGGAGAATGCTGTTATAAAGGAAAAAATAATCTTCTGAACAGTAGGGGGGAAATAGGCAGCATTTAACCCACTTGAAAAGAAACAGGCTGTACTGGAATTCCTGCAGGAAGGTTTGGACGAAGGTAGACTTCAAGATGTGGTATTTCTGCTTGCTGCAATGGGAAGTTTGATATTTTGTGAAAAATTAAGAGCTCTTCTGTGCTAGTGAGGACTCCTTGTTACTTTCATTTGTTCTGTATCCCAGGGGACTTTTGGCTAGTTACGAAACACTGCTTATCTTTGAGAGCTTTCCCCAGTGGAGCACAACACTTGTAACAAGTATTTTATGATTAAAGTTTTTTTCTAGCTGTGGTCAGTCTCTTTCCTAATGCTTCTTACCTCGGTGACTTAGCACATGGAATCTGTGTACTGTGGGTGGGCTCTTAGTGCAGGTAAGACCACTGGAGAAACTTTGAGTGCAGTTGAGTGCAGCAGGAGAAATAAGATGGGTAAATGGAGTTGTTTCAGAGACTTGTGGAGCCTGATTTTCTTTCAAAATACATTTGTGGCACGGAAGAAGGTAACTATTTCTGATAAAGTTCATTTCAGTTGAAAACATTAGAAACAACTCAGTTTGAGCAGTCCAGATTGTTTTGGAAGCTGCAGTTGAATGATGTGTTAGAATTTAGGCAATATATTTTCTATAACATTTAGAAGCAGAAAATCGAAACTAGGTAAATACATCCTGGAAACATGCAGCAGTTACCATGATTAACCACTGGAAAACACTGCTGTGCTCAGTTCTGTAGCAATGTTCCCAAAAGTCCTTTGAAGACCAAAGGGACTGGTAACAGGGAACCCAGAGGTGCTGTTGCTGGGGTGTGGGGCACAGGCAGTACCTGGAACCTGCCAGTTACTGATGTGAATGCATTCAGTTAACACGTGAAAGCTGGAAGGACTTTGAAAAGAAAAAAGGTTAGAAAAAAGTATTAGAGGATTCTTTGTGGTATTTGTTCAAGAATTCTTCTTTCCTCATCTGATTGGTAAGTAAACCATAGTGCGTGAATGTAATGGGAACTTTCATCATTTTAGAAGGATGTTTACATATCTGGTGCCATCACTGATGGACAGCTAATCCAGCTAGGTATGCCTGGTAATGGTTTGCTACGGGCTGAGTAAATATCAAAAACACCTAATGATGGGAAACCTCAGGAACAGTCAACATGACCAGCTAATACCATGAGGTAAAGATTTCACTCTTGCTTCCAGAATTGCAGAAGTGTATTTAATGTGTGCACATGAACTAGTCGCTTCAGGTAGTTCCATTGTCCAGTGATGCTGTTTGGATCAACATTAAATGCTGCAATTTCTGTTGAGGAATGCTTTTCCTTCATTAGTTGGGCAGGGAGACAATGTTGTGTAAAGTCACTGATGTCATTGCATGGCAGCTGATAAGGAGGACAGGTACATCAGTCTCATATCTCTCATCCCACAAGGCAGCCACATCCATCTTTGTACACACTGCTGCTGTGGTGTTGGACTGCTGAGGATCACTGTGCAGTGTGTTGTTGAATCCTGTAAGGAAAGGCTTTTAAAAGTCTGGCAAGTCGGCTTTGCCATGGAGACTTTAATGCCTGAAAAATCTTACGCGTCTGTTATTTTAAATTTTGTATGCCCCAAAGCAAGTATAAATCAGAAAATACCAGAGAGGAAGGGACCTCAAAGATCATCTCTGGTCCAACCTTTCTTGACAAAAGCACAGCCTAGACAAGAGGGTGCAGCACCCTCTCCAGATGCATCTTGAAAGTGTCCAGCTTTTGGGAATCCACCATTTTCATGGGGACATTATTCCAATGGCTGATTGTTGTCATGGTGAAAAAATGTTCTTTTTGTGTCCAGTCAAAGTCATCACAGGGGTAACTTGTTCCCGTTACCCTCGTATTTTCCATTTGTCTCATTGTAAAATAGGAGTCTCCAGCTTCTTTGTAGCCACCCTCTAAATACAGGATGTGTTGATAAAGTCTCCCCTAAGCCTTTCCTCAAGGCTGAACAAATCCAGTTCTCTCAGCCTCTCCTCATATGGCAGACTTTCCAGTCTTTTGATCATCTTTGCCCTCTCTGGGCCTTCTCCAGTTTCCCCACATCTCTTTTGAAGGCTTCTAGTGTGTCCATTAGATAGGGAGATGAACAGCTCATAAATTCAGATGTTGCTCTGTTTCATGTTCAGTCAAATAGGCTTTGATGGTTGTAATGTAGCAGCACAAAGGCAGTTTGAGTTTTGTGAATGCAAAAAGGAATATTAATTCCAACTTCATCCCCGAAAAGTTCAATGAAAAAGCCAGGGAAGAGCCTTTTACATTCTTTTTGCTACGTTCTTTTCCTACCTTGGTAAGAGCTGCTTCTTTTTAGCCTTTACAAAGGGTGTTGTAACTGAAAGGAACCTTTTTCATGTGGAAGAAAAGAAAGAAAGTGAGAAAATGAGTTTAGAAGATCATCAGCAGAAGTATTTCATGGGGCTTACAGAGGGTCTCTTTGTATGAAAATGGGAGAACTACAGATATGAGCCGAGTCCCTGAATGAGGCAATAGTTTGGTTGATGTGGCATACTTTTTTTTCCTTTTTCCTCTTAGCTCTTCCACAATTCTGAGGAGGGCATGCAAAAAGCCCATCAGAAAAGTTCATAAAGGTTAAAACCTTTATGATTGTTAGTGACTTAGAGATTATTGGGTAAAGGCATTAAATCAGTGGAGCGTACAGTGACTATATCTTGGGCAGTAAGTTGTTCTGTTACACCTTACAAAGTTAAAATGTCGTGAGTTGAAAATGTGTTTCCTCATATTTATGCACAACATAGACCAGCACAATTGCTCAGCTAAATAAACAGGACATTTTCAATTATAAGGTGCCATTACCTTTGTGTGTTCTTGTCATTTATGAAATCAGTGGGTGGTTAATTAAATTGCTCCTTTGGACTCTCCTGAAGGCTGTGTATTAATTATATTTTAGTGGTGGTGTGCACATTTCTCAACTTTTTAATGAGGGTAAAAGTTGTTTACCTCTTCCTTCGTAAATGCATTTTTTTTAGGTTGGTATAATATGGGGTTTTGTGGTAGATTTTTCTTTGTTTCCTGTAAATCTCATTATTCAGCTGCCCTTTGCAATCATGTGGCATGCCTTAGTTTAAACGAAGTCTTCACATGTTAAATTTCATGTTGCAAAGTACTGCTGAAGCCGCAGAGCCTGTGTGTTAAAGCCCACGTTGTTGGAGCGAACAGGTCTAGCACTCAGGAGAGCAGGATGCCTTCAGCCACTCAGGTCTTTTGAAGGCATGGCTTCTGAAGGCAGTTCTGGGGCTCACACCCAGAATTCTTGTTCAGCCCGTTGGCTGAGCAGGCAGATCTCAGCTGTCCTCCTCTGCTTTCCTCCATAGAAGGAGCAGCACTGATGCTTGGGAGTTCAGAGGGAGGCATGTGGCAGCAGGGCTGGGTTTGGGAGCAGATTTTGTGTGGCAGGGTAAGGGCTGCGCTTACACCCCCTTCCTTTGCTGTGTGTGTTTCACCACGCCATTCCATACAGCTGAGATCCTCATGGTAAAAATCGTGCTATCTTGGCAAATGCCATTTCCAGCTATGACTATTTTAATTAATGGCATGTGTGCTGAAGGAAGCCCATGTAGGTGTAGTACTGGAGTGCTCACAGAGGAACACGGTAGCTGGAATTTGTTTGTGTTGATTCATCAGCTGAAATGGGACGTTACAAGGAGATGTAAAAACCCAAAGAAAATGCCGCCAACCTATTATAAATATAATTGACATTGTCATTTTAATGCTGTTGGAAACATCTCCAGCAGAGGTCAAAAATTTTCTTAGTGCTATGTCTTTGAAATACCATCACAGGTTTTATCTCATGGGAAGGAGCAGAATGGGCCTCACTTCTGTATGGACAATTTACTTAACTGGTCTGATGGTCTCACCAGGGGTGATGTCTCATCCACACCATGCAGCTCTTACGTGAACCAAAACGACATCAGTCCTCTTCATTGTGCTGTTTATCCAAGCCTGTTTGTTTATACAGAAACTGGGACTTGTTCCGAAAGTACGTGCAGTTTTGAGAACAGTTTCAATGTTTTACTTTATGCTTTTTTAAAGAAGAAAATTAACTTTCTTAAATAGAGGAGTGGAAGAAAGAAAAAGAGTAATACATAATCCACTTTTTCTTGCAAACATTGTGTTGCTTTACATAATATTTATAGCTATAGCATGACAGGGACTCAGAATGTCCCATCTGTGTTGTAAAGCCTCTGTACACACAGAGTTACTGTAAGGATTTCTGTGTGGGTCATCCCTGCACACCGAGGGGTGTGCTTATAAAACTGTGATGGGCTACGTGGAGTAGCAACGTTTCATTGTGCATTCATGAGAAATTGCTGCTGACGTTTTGGCCCGCAGTTAATTTTAATGTTAAGTTTAGGTTTTGAAAAGAACACGATGTAAGAGTGCCTGCAGATCTTTTACACTGGCTCCTGCTCTGGTTAGTATTTGCTGAGCCACAGCTGTTAGGGTTTCACTCATATTCGTGTGAGGTTAGGTGATTAATTTACTCCTTTAAGGAAATCAAACCCCTGAGAGCTGCTTAGTGGCTTTAGCACTGGTGCTGCTTTAATTACCCATTGGTGAATTTATTTGTGTAAACCAGCATGCCAAGAACCTTTTTCCTAGGAGTTCCCCGTTGTCATGTGACACCCCTCCTCCAGGAGACCAACAGTATATTCTTCTTTTCCTGTTGGGCAGGTGTTCTGTGTTGCCTCCTTGCCTCCGCTGGGATGGAAGGCTAAGAAATGTAGACTAAAAAGGTGATGAAGGGAAGGGGCTGTCGTGCTCTGTGTTGCAGGATTTGTAACAGATCCTGGGTTCCAGCTGCCAAGGAATCGTACCAGGGTGTTTCCAGGGCTCTGCTCGGCATTTTAAGGATGCTCCTCTTCAGAGGCTGGGCGCCGAGTCCCTAACTGCAGGTTAGACCCTGTGATGAGAATTACAAACAGGAAATGAGGGGGATGCTTTTGATTCGGCTTGTTTCAATGCATGGGCTATTCATACGTGAGGTATAAAGTGAGTGTCTCTTAAATTAGCTGGTTTGTGCTTTATGTTTATTTTTTTTAAATTCTTTTTCGTAGGCTTTTTCCTAAATTATATGGTTCTCTGGTATGTTTTTTTTTGTTGTTGTTAACAGGCTGATGCTTTGCAAAATGTTGTGGTCAGGAATCTAGATTTCACTTGACTAAATACAAAGGCTCTTTTCTGGTGATTTGCATGTATGTGGGTGAATTTTTAAAGATTAAAAAAATCTTAGCTTTGCTCAGTTGAAAAATTTAGTTTTAAAAACACATTTCATTAATTGAGATAATCTTACTGAATATCTTTTTAGTCAGAAAGTGAGAAGAAGTGAAATAAAATGAAACCCTTATGAAGATAAAAGCAGAGGTCTGTGTACCTTCTGCCTGAAATTAAACCAATGTTCTCCTTTCTCATGGCTATTTGTATTATTTATAATTGCATGAGATGTGTATCGAGAGGGTGGCTGGGAAATAAACTCTTAAATGTGAAAGCTCTTTGGTCTCCTAGGATACGTATGTAGTAATAGTTGTACCGTTATCCATAAGGTTTTCCACTGGGCATCCTAGAAACCCTGTAAACTCCCAGGTAGCCTTTATTAACCACCTTGCAAAAAAAAAGGTTGCTCATTTTGCTGGGTGCTGTGCAGAGCATACAAACTTTAAATAACACAAGTCCTTTGATTAAGACTTTTTTAAAAATCAGGAAGGGATGATACGCTTCCGAAAACAGAATGAGAAACTGAAGATCATTCAGGCATTTGTTCCTTCTATTTTCACTAAATCTGTTTACCTTCAGGATTTGTTGATGTATAGGAATTTTGAAAAAGCTGTGCTTAATGTTTCCAGGTGGAAATGTTTGTCTGAAAGAATAATTCTCATTTTGCTGGTTTTCCAGGATTTGAGGAGGGGAAGGAAAGGAAGAGAGAAATGGGGGAGCAAGTGGAGTGTCAGGTCTCGCTGTTGGGAGTTGTGTTTTTTTCAGTCGAAGATTGGAAATTGTTGGAGAGGTTCAGTGGTTTTGTTGATTAATTTTCTTACCCCAAGCATACTGTGTATCAATGTTAAACCAAATTATTTGGTATAAGGTTTTGTAGCAACCTCATTGCATGCTTTGGCCCCCAGTTTTCCTCTAACTAGTAATGTCTAAGCCAAAGCACCTCCTTGGTTGTGTTTGCAAGCTTGAAGGGAGTCAGGAAGTGGTGGAAAACAGGGGTCTCCAGCCAGCCAGAGCTCCGCAGATGTGCTGTTCTCCAAATCCATCTAGGAAAAAAAAAATACACCTTTTATTATATATGGGAATGCTGCAGTGATTTATTTTCATGTACTCAGTGGAAACAAAAAGAGTCTTTGTAAACCCTTTCTGGTTTATATTCCATTTAGTAATAAGGATTGGCGAAAGCTAAAGCAACAGAACATGCTTTAACAGCAAAGTATCAGTTCAGAATTTAACTTTATTGAAACTTAATATTCGGTTAAACTGGTCTGTGTGGACAAGCAGTAAATCTGAGTTCATACACTTCTAGTCCTGAAGTTTACGAAGGGAAATGTATGCAAATTACTCCCTTTAGCCAAAGTATGGTATATTATTGCAGTACCTTTCTAGTGTATTTTCTTGGTTCCATGAGTAGTTTTATCTTTTCCATCTTAAAATTCTTCTGTTAGGATGGGCTTTTCATGACTCTGTCCTCTCTGTATCTTTTATTTACAGTGTCAAGTTGCCTGGGATATTATCTATTGTTTCTCTGTTCTCATCCCATATGGCTGATATTAAGAGGCAGTGTTGCTTGTAGTTGTGTCTCCTGCTTTTAAAGCAAGTTGTCTCCTTTGAATGAAACTCTCATCATGTTCTTGTCTGGACTTCTGGTTTTCAGACTGCACACAGAAAGGACAGGATAAAGGCTTTTAATTACCCTGTTTGCCCTCCTCTCGGTTCATTAAATTGAAATTACTAAAATCAGTGAAAATCCAGGCTGTTTTCTTACCACAGTATTAAACAGTTCTTCACTGACATGTGAAAAGTTGGGTTTCTAACTCAAATGTCTGTGTCTAGGTGGAAACTGGTAACTGTAGAGCAAACTATTGTTTGGGGGGTTTTGTGTGGCTTCCCTCATACTGCCCTGGATTAGAAGCTTGGTGCAGAAGGGACCCTTCTCAGGATGGTGTGCACTGCTGATAGGAGCAAAACAGCTTGGAAGTCTGCTCTTTCCAAATAATCAGTTGCATGCTAGGGCTGTTGCATGCAGCTGTCCTGGCCTTACAAACACAGCTGCTGCTGCCTCTGTACCAAGGGTAGGCAGGTGTCTACAGCCCCTCTCGTCCTTGTGTTGCATTTCTGGCATCCCACAGTCTTTGTGCACAGCACTGCTCCCTTTTTGTGGAAAAGAAATACATCCCGTGGGAATATGCATCCTTATCTCAGAGACACCATAATTCTTAGGAATCGTTTGCACAGCTTCCAATAAAGCAGGAGTGTTGTCTGGGGTGTCTTCTGGACAATGTAGCAATTAAAAAATAAAATTTATAAAGTTTAAAAAAATGTTTCATGTAAGTATCTGGCATAAAACATGTGAAAGTGTTTAGTATGAGCTGGGAGTTAAAAAAAAGTGTGGAAATAAAAAGGTGGTTTGAATTTTTTGTCTGTGAACCTAGCCTAACTTGTTGAGAAGTGCTTGGTTTGGGAAAATGAGAATTGTGGTTAGGGAGTGCAAAGAAGATGGATTCTCCAGAGGGTGAGTCGTCTGCCTTTTAAAGACCTTTTTCCAAAAGCACTGCTAATGAAGTAATATCCTTCAAAGCAAGACTGGTATTTTAAAAGCTAGCTCTTAAGGGTTGAATACATAGAATAAATGAGGAAGTGAAGCGAAAATTGTATCATCCCCCACAGATGCAAAATTTCAGCCTGCTGCGAAGAGATTGGACAGGGAGGAGGAGGAGAAGGTTGGCTCCTTCCCGGTGTAGCATGTTTTTGTCAGCCTCTGTTGCTGCAACCATTTTGACCATGGATATAGAAAAGTGGTCCCTGAAGTTAGGAATCTGAACTGGTAGGGTTCTTCAGCACACCTCTCCTTTACCACTGTCTTCCCAAAAGATTCACCTGGTGAATTCCTTGCTGATGTGAGTAAATGTCTAGTATATATTTTGCGAATTCATTGTTAACTGTCTTAATAACTGAAGTGCATTTTTCTTTCATAATTTCATGCCTTTGGTTTTTTAATAACTTGGGTTTTATTTGCTAGATGAGTGGAGCAGTTGACATCCTGATGCCTCCCCATCCTAGCAAACTTCTGACCTTCCCCCGTTTGCTTGTAGCCTTCTGTGAGGACTTAACTCTCTTTTATTGAGCAATTTTATTCTAGTTTATTTCTTGATTTATAGTTCTATTAATGTATCTCTTCTGTATAATTTCTACATATGGCTACCAGTTTCATGTTTTACACAGATGCTGCGACTTACCTGTTTTTAGTGTATTTTTTTTCTTTAGTTTTAATTTTTGCTACTCACTTGGAAGGTAATGATTTTAATTTGTTGCCTTTTTTAGGACTATTACCTTTTCTTAAAGAGAACAAGACTACCAAGGAAAGCAGACAGAAATGCTGTAACAGCAGTTCAGCTTTCCCTCTTCCACATTATTCATTCTGCAAGGGGGAGTTAGGAGATTGCTGCTTAATATTTAGCCCCTGTCACTCATGTGAGAACACATAGCAGGGCCTGCTGTGTGTGTGCGCTACTGTGCAGCTTTGCTAACATTTCTCTCTTGAATCTTAAAAGAACCATTTTTCAACCATGCTACCACTGAAGTAGTTTGTTTCTGAGGGCACCAAAGGATTCAGAGGAAGCACTAAAGCAGCCAAACTTTGCACCTCAGACAGATAAAGAGCTGCATTATAGAAGCTTCCCTATGTAATTGCTAGTGAAATTCTATTTTTTAACATATGTGTATGTGTGTGTGTATGTATATATATAATGTGCAATCAGCCAAGCTAATAGGAAATGTGAAATAAACAGCTGGCAGACATGGTTAGGGAATAGAGAAGTGTTTTTGGAAAAAACGTCTAGGCTTTTTTCATTTGACAACTGTTGTCTCTACTCTCTCTTGGTGGCTGTGTAATTACCAGGGCTGAAGTGGAGAATATATGATTCCTACAGCAGGACTAAAAACAAATGCAGTCTTTCTTCCATATTCTTTGTGTCTGTCAGATATGGATAACCAGACTGGATTTTACATAATCAACTCAATGTCCACTTCCTTTTCTGAATCTTGTCTGGAGGCCTCAGATCAAGCACTAGTCTACTGTGTATGTAAAGACCTGTTTACATACAAAGTATTTAAATGAGTTTTATTTAAGATAATATTTGTATATTTTAAGACTACAACTTCTAGATCTAACATGTTCTTATTATGTAAATTTTAGTGATGTGTGGAGCCATTTATTTTCAGTATCTGTACAGAATACATCTGTTGCAGTAGGGCAGGTAGCCTAACTGGAAGGTCTCAGTGTAAAGGTTTTAATTTTTGAAAAGCATCCTACATAGTAATATGGGAGTACTGTGCACAAGTCCTGTTTGTGTGCCTAAAGTTGGGCCAGGCAGCTGGCTCTGAAAAGAACGTCTTTACACATATCAGAAGGAAAGTTCCTCCTAGAAATTAACCAGAAATTAAGTTATGTACAGCAGCAAAGTGAAATGTCTTCAGCAGACTTAACAGGGAGAGGCACAGCCATCATTCTAAAGTGTTAAGAATTGAAGAACTTGCCTTTATTGTGGAGTTCATTCAAGTGACGGCTGGCTGGTGCGTGGCATCCTAACATAATTCCCAGGCATGGCAGTGCTTTTGTAATGAATCACCTCCTTGCCAAGGGGTGGCCAGAGCCAGGCCAGCTTTCCCTTTTCCCTGGTTGTGCTGGGCTGCAGATCAAGTGGGGCAGTTGTGGTGGCGAGTCAGTCACTCTGCATGAAGTACTTCTGCTCATGGGCAAGTCATAATTTGGCCTGCATGTAGGTAGCCTGAGTTAAATACTCTTGACTGTGGGCTCAAGTAGGCTCTTATTTTCCTCTTTTCTTTGAGAGTTCTGATGTGGTGATACTGGTTTTATTTCATTATGGAGAAAATAAGCAGTCTCTAGGCAGGGCAGACCGGTTTAGGGGGTTGCCTTTGCTCACCAAGTGATGTTCCTTAGTTGCTGCGGTTTGGCAGGATGAGGCTGAAAATTGAAGCTGCAAGCTTCAGACCAAGTCTTGACCATTCTCTCCACTCTCTCTGCTGTACTTTCAAGTTTCCTCTTCTGGCCATGGGTTGTCCTGGGTTCCTTTCAGGCCATGGGCACTCACTCCTGCAGAGGACTCTACCTCCTTTCCTGAAGGAGGAGGACAGTGTGTGGCTTATCATTTATTTGAGCTGTCTCTAAACCACGTCCTTTTGGCTCTGTCTTGGGCATATCTTAGAAATGCTTGTTTTCAAAGAGATTGGAGGTTTTTGTTAGCTTAGGAGGTAGCTTCGTTTTTTTTCACACTATGTCTAAGCTAAAAAACTGCTTAGTAACAGCATAGTTTACCTTTGAAAATAGCTTTCACCATCACTCAAGTTGTGATTGATGGGGAAACCAGCTGTAACAAGTTATGCAAGGTGGCATATGCCTGAAGGAATGAGGAATTGCATATTTCTCCCTGAAAATAGTTAAGTCCTACAGTTTAACTATTCAGAAAGTTTTTATCCTTTCCACCCCTCCACCCCCAGCTTCTCTCCGTCATCAAAGCCATTTTGTGATTAATCCCAGTGCTGTCTCCCTGAATTTCCTCCATGCACACCCTTAGGGATGGGGGCTGGTTATAAAGTGCAGAAAAAGGGAACGTGGCTTTCTGATTCCTTTATTTTCTTTGAACCACTACTGCTCCTTAAAATTTGAATTAATCAAGTCAAATTCTCTCTGTGCATATCCAGGAATGAGCTACATTTAATCTAGTTCAGTGTATTCTGCTCATCCACAGAAGTCCCCGTTTCAGGGCGAAGTGCGTAGGGGAGGGCTTTCCAGAAGGTTTAGCATCTTGATGGACAGCTTTCTGCTGCCTTCATCTCTCCCAGCAGAAAGGGTGGCACATATGGCAAGGGCTGGTGGACAGATTGCACGGCAGAAAATATCCATGGCGGATAAGCAAATGTTTTACTCCTTCTTGCTCTTCTCCTCTGCTCCATCAGCGAGAAGAAAGCCTCGCTAATTGTCTCCTTTTTCACTGTTGGGATACTTTTTTTGCTTCCACTGGATATAAAAGCCCACCTATTGTAGCAGCAGTAATTAAATATTGCTTTCCTTATTCTTTTTCTGCTAGGAAGGAAATTTGTTATTGGGTCTCCTGGCAGGTAAGTCTGCATTTCTTCACTTCTATTTAATTATGTTTCTTTCTATTTACTTCTTCCCTGCTGCAAAAATCCAGAAATGAGTTTAGGAAGTTGGAGTTTTCTTGCAGATTTTTTAATACACTTAGAACTAAAAGTTGCAAACCTGCTCATTTGTTGAGAGTCCTGGGAGCAACTTGAGCTCCCCAGGTGTTTGTCCTGTGTTTGCGGTTCCTGCCGTGTGGTGATTTCTGACACAAAGCAGGGTTAGTCCCCAGAAACAGGCACTTCACTTTCCACTTAACAGAAAATTTAATGTACCTACAGAAAATAGATCTTCAAATTGTAAAGGCAGCTCCCACCTCTCTTATGAAACATTATGGCAGAGAAAGGCAAATACTTGAGTAACACTTTGATAGGGTGGGCAGCAGTGCCTGCAGAAGAGAGAGTGCAAGTTCAAGTTCTTTTGTGGGGTTTGTGCTTCCTGCAGACCGGGACATCTGACTGGCCATCCAAACCTGGGTGGCTCTAATCTAGCTTGGCTTGTGTGTTGTATTTTCTCCTTTTTTAGCATTGCTCTTGTTCAGTAGGACTATGCAAAATTTAATCTGTAGATGTGTAGCTGTGTCTTCGTTAAAAATTTATACTTGTCTCCTTTTCTTCTATTCTGGGATGATTTATTGGATGTAGCTCTGTATTTGCTATAAAGAATGGATATTTCATTGCAGGGACCTCCGTACAGTCACAGTCCTTATCTTTCCTGTCTCATTCGAGATCAATTTGACTAAAGTAAAGCTATTTTAATCTCCTGGTCCCAAAATAGAAGCCATTTCATTTGTGCCATAGAAGATGGCTGCAGCAGGATCTTTGCCTGTTCGAGCAAAACCTTCTGCCCACTTGTTATATCTCTGAGCACCAAGTCTGTCCTTCCTGCTGTCATCCCCTGATGTCGAGCATCGCTGGCTTTGAGGTGGTGATTTTGAGAGGTGGGTGTCATCCCTCATCTCTCCTAAGGATGGTCAGTTTTGTGCTTCCCCTCGGTTTTCCCGTTCCAGAAATCTCTTTGCTGCCTGGTGTGCTGGTTGCTCAGATCCCCTCGGCCTCTGCAGGCAGCTGTGGGGCAGAGAGGGGAGCGCAGGCGCTGTTCCTGCCATCCCCCTGCCTGTGCAGCAGGCACCCTTAATGTTTTGATGGTAATTAAATCCCATAGCCCCCAGTTGCCACGGAAACGCAGCACTCCACAAATACAAAACATAACTTGCGGTCCGGTTCATTTTCCCAAACGCTCCTTATTTGTCACATTTAAGCAAGGTTTCATGTTGCATCCTTAAAAATGCTGGACTGTGAAAATACCCAGCAACGAAGTGCGTGTGCATTTTTTTTTTTTTGAGGAATTGCATATAAAAACCCTCACCCCTGGGACCGGGGAAGGAAAACCATCACCACTGACCTGTTGCCTTTGCAGTGATGATGCCACATCAACACCTGGTGGAGGGCTGATTCCTTGTCCGTGAGGGCATTCCTTTTGATGGAACAAAAAGACTAGCACAGAGGCAAAAAATAATCTCTGGAGAGGTGATTTTACTGCAAGCCCTGCGTCTCCTGGTTGTGGTTCAGTGGAACAAAGTCACCATTCAGGCACAGTATTATTTAGTTTGAATATAAAAATTCCATTCATTCTGCTGAACAACTTAGAAACGTGGAAGAGGTTGCTCATCAGCACAAAAAATAGGTGTGTTGGGTAATTGGCATGCAGTGACAGTGGGGCTGCAGCTTTAGCAGAAAGTGGCCCAGGCTAATTGCTGTGTCCCGTCCATTTCTTGTAGATTTTTGACTTGGAGCTGCCAGATGCTGTGTTGTGACAAAACTTTGTTTGCATTTTCAAAAGAGGAGGAATCTAACAGGATTATTGCCTTGTAAACTTGGACAAGGATTGAGTTGGGGTTTGGTATTTCAAGGCAGTGCAGCCCTTGGATATCAGTATAATTAACATGGCTACTGTAAAGTCAATACGTGTTGCTACTACTGCTTCACTTGTTTGCTATATGGCTTTGATATTAAAGCAGAGATTGCATCTAATGAGCTAGGTCATGCTTGTTGGGAGATGGGAAATAACACTTTTCCCCTGTGGTGATGTTTGCTAGCTATTTATTCTCATTATGATTTTTATAAATTTCTTTGGTCATGTATTCTTTCACTTAAGCTAGGGTCTGCTTTGCGAGCAGTTACAAGTCATCAGCCTGATGCCGTAATTCCTGTGAAGAATACTGGACTAGGAACTAAGAACTAATGTTTAATTAATGTTACTATGTGGTTTTAAGCAATGGGTTTAACCACTGTCTAGTTTTTTCTTTCCTGGGGCTTATGTCAATCCACTCCTGACTGCTCAGAGATCCTGTTCACCGCCGTGGCATTTGAATAAAGCAGGAGAATTTGGGAATTATGAGACCCTTCCTAGCTAGCTTAGGCAATCAGGGACTATTGTCCCTGGAGAACAGATTGTGGAAATCTATGACATTTTAAAATTAAGCCAGCCTTTCCTGAAATGCAGGGTGATGACCGTGCTGTTGTTCAGAGTTATTGATTGGTCTGTGTTATGCATTGCTTCTCAAGGTCAAATCTGCCTGGCCGGGGCAGGACTGCCTGAATTTAGGGTCACATGAAACCTTCGCCATAGCTGTTGCAGTTTTTTCCATATGCTCCTTTGCCACACTGGAGAGGGATAAGGAAGGGTTGTACTAAGGCATTCCTGTGATGCCAGCAGGCAGAAAAATTTTAGGATCTCATCTCCCCTGGGATGAAGAGAAGAAGCAATCAATACCTAGTGGCCTTTAATCAAGGGGAAAATACAGGTGGACAGTTTTTCACTTGCAGCTGGTTGAAACTACCCAGAAGAAATTAATCATTGATTCAGTGGTTAGATAGATCTCGATGCAAATACATCCCTCTGGTTACAGAGTTTTTAGCTGCAGAACTGAGATTTGCATCACATCAATTTTGGGATACAGAGACTCCTTTGGAGTCCTCCAAAGGAGCAGAGGTGTCATTCGTCTCAGGGTTTTCTCTTGACATTTGCTTTTGGTAGAAAAAATTGCATAGACAGTTGTAAACAAAATAGAAAATTGGGGTATATTAATGGTGATTTTAAAAGAGATTAGTTGGTAAGATGAATATTTTGCATAGTTGTTTACTTCTGGAGTATACTTGGGTTTTTTGTGAAATTTTGAACAGTTAGTTAATGGGCTGTAAATCTCTAGGGTTTTAATAAGATAATTTAGAAATAGATTACTTAAGTCTCTGAGAGCATTAATTGCAAAATACGTGTTTCCATTAACTTCAGACTGGAACTAGTTTTAGTTATTTGTGACTTATGTAGAGACAACTACAGTGAAAAAGTTAACTTATTGCTACAATTCCACTTTGCTTGTGGTTTTCTTTTTTTTTTTTTATTTTCAATAGCACCCGTTCAGACAGAAGGAATAAATATTGTGAAATGTGATGTAGGTATAAAGCCTGACATCTGATGCTTTTCTGAAAGTGTGTTGAGCTTCTCCAGATAATGTTTGTTGAATCAATAAATCAGAACTAGAGGAGGCCTAAGGATAAAGCTGTCTTTTTCAGTCTAAAATCCTCTTGCGCACACTCCACTTAAACCAAAATAAGAAATTTGCACAGTTGGATGTCCAGTCTTGCCCAGTTCCTAAATGGATTGTAATTTAAAACTGAAAGCAGAGCACCACCTGCACTATTTGACTGTTCTAATGAAGTCCTGGGAAAATTATTTTCTATGGAATTATATGACCTGAATAACAAGCCTGGCTGACTCTTTTACCCACTTCATATTTTTTATAATTCTGATTATTTTTCCTGTTTGCTGCTTTCCTGAGCTGTTGTCATCCTATGGAGCTGGTGATCTGCTGTGATAAGAGATACAGAAAATAATAAAAGGCATGCAGAAAGAGGGTTGAAGTAGGGTATTGTAAATGGCAGTGCTCTGGTATTGTGGATTTCAGGGATATAGCACTTTACATCAGGGAAATTCAGATCTGAGCTGTCATCCCAGCTGTTGCTTAGACCACAAACTCTGTGTTTGTGAACTTTGTAAATAAATTGATATTTTTGCATTGGGAGCAGACAGTAAAATGTCTTGAGATCAATAATTAGGCAGCCACAGTATGCGATCAATAAAAATCCTGGTGATTGTTTCCTCGGTCATGGAATGGGCTTGCCCCATGTACAGCACAGCAGTGTAAAAGTAAAGAAATCTTTTTTTTTTTTTTTTAATTTTATCTTTTCAGGGTGGCGGTGTCTTTGTTTATTTATTTATTTTTGTTGGTTAAGGAGTTTTTTTATGGTAGCAGTGAGACTTCATTTTTCTTTTGAATCTTCATTCCATAATCCACTATCTCGTTCTTCCACTGCTCTGCTGGCAGAGAGGTGGTGGAAGGGTGGTCGTGTCAGCTGCAGGAGAGGTGGTGGGTGTAGTTTGTTTTACATCACAGTATATTGCATTTCCTGATGGTTTAAGTTAGCAGGGCAGTGGCAGCACCGAGGCTATGACTCTGGCCCGGGGTAGCACCTCTGCAGCAAAGCACAGTCCAGGGCGTTTGTCCCTGCACCAGCAGCATTCAGACACTGGGATGGGTCAGCCAGAGGTGTGGCTGCTCACCTCCTGCGGTGGTGGGCAATGGAGTGACTGCCTGTGTCAAGCTCTTGTGATTACAGTAAATAGAGCCTGTCTCTGGGTATGCCTTTCCTAAGAGAGAAGGCTTGTCATTATAATTTTTTACCTGGAGTGAATGCCTGATTGCTCAATAACTTTCTCTGGCTTTACATTTTGTTCAAAACTTAAAGGAGCTTGTTAAGATTTTTAACACAAAAAAGGATTTAATTACAACCTCCTAAAAAAGGTGCAGATGTCTGTGACTATAGCCAGTCATAGAGGTCAGGTGTATTTACTGTATAGCACCAATTCATGCTCTGTTACAGACTGCCACGTGGGTTACATAGACTTCAAAGGATAGAAGTGCTAGAAGCCTTCAAGGAGGTGAGTTTGAGATGGTCACATTCAGGAGTCCTGACTGGATCTCCATTACAGTAGGGCACAGAGTGGTGTTGGGTTTTTCCATGGCCTCACTGATGGTCTTCAACATGGTCATGGTGGGAAGTGGAGGGGCAAGTACCAACGTCCACACTCCTCATGACCAGTGGCAGGACTCAAGGAAACAGCATGAAGCTGAGGCAAGGGAGGTTTAGGTTGGATATCAGGAAAAAGTTTCTCACCAGCGGATGGTTGAGCACTAGAATGGTATCCCCAGGGAAGTGGTCACAGCCCAGCCTGACAGAGTTCAAGAAGTGTTTGGACAGTGCTCTCAGGCACACGGTGTGATTCTTGGAGTGTCTGTGCAGGGCCAGGAGTAGGACTCGATGATCCTGATGGATCCCTTCCAACTCAGAATACTTTATGATTCTGCCTGTCAGGATTTGGTCCTTTCTTGGGTTTTTGGTTGCTTGGAGAAGGAGAAAGAGTCCTGGTTGTAGTCAGTACTAGGAACATGTCTACTGTTTGGGCAGCACACTTGTACAGTGGTTTTTTGCTGCCTGTTCTGTGTGTCTGCAGGGCCTGTTGTGTTGCAGGTACTCCCAAGTACAATACAACTCATGCCATATATTCCTGCCCTGGTGCCTTAACTGACAAAATAATTTGATAAAGTCACAAATCAATGCTGTGTTTTTCTAGAACATTTATCTGGTTTATTTTGCATTACATAAAGACCAGCCATTAGATGGGTCTCATCCCTTCTGCGTTAATCCAGCAGCATAAATGCAGGACGAGAGAGCTGTGGTTCAAGCACGAGGGCCCCGTGCACTGCTCTCCTTATCTGCTCTCCAATCTTTGAGCTCTTACATAATATGTTTAAGACTGTTTTTTTGACTAATCTCTTTTGGGGTCTCATTTTGCGTTCTTAGTCTCCAGCAACAAAGAACTGCTATGCTCTTCCCTTGTGAAATCCTTTCCAGAAGGTGCACATTATCTGCTGCGAGACAGGGCAACGATGAGCATCAATTTCCATGGCAGAATAGAAGCCTGGATTACAAATTACTATTTAATCCTTTTTGCGTCAAAGGATATAATAATCCTTGTAAAATGTGCTCTAAGTCTTGTGCTTGGTTGTGTGAGGTTAAGGGGCAAAAATCAAAACAGGGAATCTCGTAAAAAGTAAGACATGGGGAAATGTATGTGTTCCACATGAATTTCAGAATATATGTTTAGAACTGCATTTCAACATCCAGAAATAAAGATGATGGGTTGATACTGGTTTTTATTTCTCTGTATCTTTTCACCTACTCTGCTAGAAAACAGTCTCTGTCATGAGTGTTGCTTACTGAATTGCAGTAAAGAATTGAGGTACAAAGTAAGCATTGCTCTAATTTGATTTTTTTTTTCCTCCCCCCACAAAGTTTACCAAAACTAAAAAATATGGAGGTGTTTTTAGACCGTGAGAAAATTTGTTTTATTTGCTAAATCATCATGCTATGTGTATCAAGCAGTGTGATTCTGTAAGGGAGAGAAGGGTAAATAAGGTTGGGAGGGATAAGTATTTAGTGTTTGAAATTGCAGACTGATGGCTGCACAACTTCCTGCCCAAGCAGCTATTTTAAGAGGGGCAAAGTTTAATAACATACAAAGTTTGGAAAATAAATCCCATGGTGACAGACCTAGAGTCCTTTCTTGCCACACTTAGTGTGCTGTAACTTCGTTAGGTAAAAAGCAAAACAAGTAAGTCGTTTGAAACCAGTAGTTTCATATCGTTAGTTTATTCCATATTTTTATTACTGCCTCTGTAATAAATCAGATGGGGCACACTGGACAGAATCTGTCCATTTCAGTGTGTAGCAATCCACAGAGAAAACCTAGCAGTAAGTGGTGATATATCTGCAATATTACTAATGGAACGAACCAGGGTAAGCCGTTTGCTGTTATTTTCAGTGCAGTGTTTTTAGAACAGTACTAATAACCTAATATTCTGTATAGTCAAAATCCCAAAAACAGAGTAGGAGCAGATTAAAATTGTTATCTCATATTAAAGAATCCATTTAATTATTTGATCATATAATCATCATTCCACAATAGGGTATTTTTGTGCCAGATGCTAATTGCATGCTTCTAGTATCACAATGCATAATGCGGTGTCCTTGCTGTCACAAAATGGTCATCCTGCAGGTGAAATCTGTGCACTGCACCAGCCCTTATGAAGCCATAAAATGTTTGTGTCGTAAAAGAATTTGTATTTGTGGATTTTTTTGTTGTTCTTTTCTATGACAAACTTACAGAAAACACAAATTTTCTCCTGATGTATCTTGCTGTTCTATTTTGGTAAACCCCAAGGTCAAATGTTTTGAAGAGAACTTCCATATTTCCTGCAAAAGGAATAATTTCTATTTCTTTATTTGTTGCAGAAAATGACTGAAGAGCGTTTATAAGTCACCCTGGAAGAAGTCACTCTGCTGTGAGCTTTACGTGGACATCCCCATCCTATGAGAAGGAAGAGGAGAAGGATCTGTCAGCCTTTTTAGCTGTAAAATGGGGACTACAGGTGATGACATGGCTGCAGTGGACCAGAATGCCTCCTTGAACCCTTTGTGCTTTGAGTGTGGCCAGCAGCACTGGACAAGGGAGAACCACCTCTACAACTACCAGAATGAAGTGGATGATGACTTGGTGTGCCACATTTGCCTTCAGCCCTTGTTGCAGCCATTGGACACTCCCTGTGGACACACTTTCTGCTACAAGTGCCTAAGGAACTTTCTGCAGGAGAAGGATTTCTGCCCACTGGATCGAAAAAGACTCCATTTTAAGCTCTGCAAAAAATCCAGCATCCTTGTTCATAAACTGTTAGACAAGCTCTTTGTTTTGTGCCCCTTCTCTTCTGTGTGTCAGGAAGTGATGCAGCGATGTGACCTAGCAGCACATCTTAAAAACAGGTGAGTGCTGCAGGTGCTTGCACTGCATTTTTCCTACACACTTGTGTGTGGCCAGTTTGTGTAGCTGTAGAAATTGTGGGCAGGAGAGGAGGAGAGAGTTGGTGGTGGCTTTTAAATTCACAGCAGAAGACCCTAGGCAATGGTCAGTCTGTAACTGTGCACGGGCAATGGACTGGATGACCCTCTTTTTGTACCTCACACCCGAAAATAGTGAAGGCTGCTTGGTGATAGCCATAGGGAAAATTATGTGGGTCATTAAAGATCTGAAAAAATTATGTATCAAAAAAAATAAAATACAGTGGCAGTTGATTACAGTAGGGAAAAAAAAGACGGAGGGAGTGGGAAAATTAGAGATCTGCAAACTCCATCTGCAGAGAGGAGAGAACTGGTGCAGTAGCAACAAAGAAGGTCAAGTTCTGATTTTAGGGAAAAAAGCTTTATAATGGTCAGGCACCAGCATAGTTTGGTTAGGTGGTAGTTGTCCATTCCTCATTTTTAGAAGTGTTTATGAGTGTGTTAAACTCTCATGAGGAAGTTACATTGGAATTGATTCTGCTTTGTGGTAGGCAGATGGACACAGTGTCTCTCATGACTGGTGAGCCTTCTCTGCCTGCCTTTGTTACAGTCCCAGGACCCTGGTGGCCACGCAGACAGAAAGGCTCATTTGAGAGGTGCATGGACCTACCCCGTGGACTTCTTTCCAAGTCTTGGTCTTTGTCCATTTGGAGACTCTCTGGTTGGAGAGTGATGCTGCAGAGGAGATTGGGAGCATGTGCCTGGTGCGGGTGTGCTCTGTAGAGAAGGGGAAAAGGACAGACACCATCTGCCTTAGAAACTGTTCATACTTCCAGTGTCCCCTCTTCCTTTTTCCACACATCCTGAAGGCTTCTGGAGATTCAGAGCTTGGGTAGACCCTGGGCATGCAGAACTTGCAGCAGCCTTGTGGACTGTGGTGAGCGGGGAGCTGCCTGGGTATTTTTGGTTGTTGTAGTATGGTGTCTGTGTCATGAAGGTACAGGGACTAATTAGGAGCCTTTCTCTCTGGGTTATCTCCTTTTTTTTTTTTTTCCAGTTCTCCACATGACTTCCATGTTAGCTTAAGCACCTGCTTGTTTACTTGTTGCAAGTAGTTTCTGGTCTATATAAAGACTTGGGGGTGGTGAGGAGGCCTAACTGTTTGATGTTTTATAATCCTGATATTTAACTGTTTTGATTTTAATAAAAGACAAAATGCTAGGAAGACTACTGCTAGATATTTGATTCATCATCTGCTTTCCCACTGTCATATACCTCACCTCCTCAGTCCTTTTTCCTTGGTTGACATCAGCTTGAATGATATTAGGGCTGTTTACAACAGGTTCTATTTGTACATAGAACACTGTATGCACTCTTTAAGTATACGTGAAATATCCATTTACTTAATGCACAAGGTTATCATGGAATCCAAGTGAGCTGAGTCACAGGCTTTTCCTGTTTGTCAGTTGGAAAAAAGCTTTCAGTTGCAGCAGGCTGCTCATTTTCAATTCCTTCTGTTGTCTTGGTTATCTTGGCTGATACACATTTCGAGTATATGGTGATTTACAGTTTTCAATTAAGTTTATTTGCAAACATCTGAACCCCTATAAATTATCATTGCTGACATAAATGATAGCAACAGCTGCGTAGTTTGAATTTTAATTGTATATGGATTAGTGAATCCAGTAAACCTCTACTACAGATCATTACATTTAGGAAAGAAATACAAAATTCAGTATTATTGTAATTGTCAGCATTGATTAATATAAACCAGTCTCAACAAGCTTTTACATGAGCTTGTGTTTCTAAATAAAGCAGTATGGTTGGTTAATTTTCACTGTGTAAAAACTTTCACACTGGGGTTTTCCAGTGTTTTTTTTATTGGCTTCATTTGAGCATAAAAGCTGGAAGAAAATGTCATTATATCCACCAGGTGCTTCAGAGTGTAAGGAGCATTACTGCAAGATGCTCCCACAAGGAGATGAGAGGCATCAGACACAAACCTGATTACTTCGCAGTCACTACTTGCACTCCATGATACCTCATTGCACAAAGAAAATATTCTTGATTTCTCAAACTCTTGAGTTTCATTACATTCGCTTGCAAGCTTAGTTTTAAAGTTAAACACAGTGCATGTAATATGATTTAAAGAGAAGAACCCTACGAGTCATGTTGTTCTGTTTTTCAGTCACTTGGTATAGAAAATTTGTGAACGTTTGGTAAAGTAGGTGTTAGTTTCATTCCCTGGAGTTGTTTAAGGAAAGACTGGATGTGGCACTCAGTACCATGGTCTGGTTGACATGGTGATGTTTGGTCATGGATTGGACTCTATGATCTCAAAGGTTTTTTCCAACCTGCTTAATGTTGTGATTCTGTGATTTCTAAATATCAAAGGTAAATTTATGAGAAGGAAATCTGACAGAAAGTTAATGAGATTTTCTGTGTATGATTTTAATTGAGTTAATTTTTACAGGTTATTCAGAAGTGAAAGAAGTCTATTGTACAAAAACATATTTTAAATTCTTAGAACTTTATAATGAGAGGGTTGAGTATTTTGTTTATTGCTTTTGAGTTCGGCTTTAGCTCTCACCTTCTGTATTTCCCTGTGGTAGCTTATGTTACCATTTTGGATGGAGACATTATTCCAACTGGGTAACATTGCAGATAATTTTATGTGAAATTATGTTTGAGCTTTATGTAGGATTGCATTTTTTTGAATTTAAGAAACAACTGAGCTATTCACTGTTTGTCCCTCACTCAGCATGTTTAATATATGGATTTAGAGTAATAAAATCCATGGGAAGACAAGTTGTGAAGGTACAGCATTTTATCATTGAAAATCATGGCAATCCAGTTATTTTGGTATTTATGACAGTGCTGGTGAGCCCTATTCTTCTCACTCTCTCCCATGTTAGCTGGAGGCACTGTCCCTGTCTGGCACTCTGGAGCACCAGAAATGAAGTGGATCATTGGGATTTAACCCTCTTTTGAATAAGTGGATAGGCAACAGATTCATAGTTTTTACATGCCCTATGGACTCTGCCCATTTCTGGAAAGGTAAACAATCCCTCTGTGGTTGTTCTCTGCTCTGAAGCCACTTGAGTCCTTGTAAGCTTCTCACGTTGTTGGGTGGGAGAGAGAAGTATGCAACAAAACCACTCTTACTTTATTGTTCCTTAGTCTTCTGATTCCCAAATCTCAATAACTCCTGGTGCCTCATTTTCCCCACTTTATTATTTTTTTTCTCTTCATTTTTTTCCTTGTCAAAAGAGAAACTAAGACCCAGACACTTAACTTTCCAAAGCAGCACCAGGTTTTACTTTGAATTGCAGCTGTAAATCTTGCCAGAATTACTTCTTAAGGTCACTTTGCTGGCAAAGTTTTATGAGCAATAGCAAAGGCACTAGAGTTGCTTCTTTGCAGCCTTTGCTTAAATACAGCTCCTGCTTGGAAAATGATTTAGTGCAACTGGTTTGAGGTTATTTAGTGTGTTTGCTTTTATCAAACCACTAGACTGGGCAGAAGCTGATGGCATAGGTTACAATGAATTCTTTCTTTTCAGCAGTCAGTGAGCAAATGTGTTTTTCAAACTCCTACTGTTATTCTGCAGAAATACCCTGTAAACTACATCTTAATTTTGTATGAAAGCTCTTTTTATCAGCAAAGAGGGATTGCTGTTAATGTTCCGAGAAGTCAGCTTTTAAATGAGAAATCCAGCAGACTTGGCTGTAAAAAAAATAGAACAAAAACCCACCAAACAAAAAGACCCATTTTTCTTCTCTGTCTGATATGAATTAAGAGAAATTGAAGGTAAAAGCTATACTTTATCACCATCCATAACTGAGCAGAAGCTGGTGCTGAAGAGGGCTGAGGAAGAAGTTGAATATAAGCAGAAGTTAATTTCATGTCCCTAGAGTAACTGCCCTTCCATCTTCCCATTAAGTAACATCACTCAGTTGCTTTAGCTGGGTAGTTTTACTATCATAGAGTAGTTTGAGTTGGAAACTTAATCTTGAGCATCTTGATTCATGAAAGAAATTAAAGAATTTCAGAAAATTCTTAAAACAGTCCTGCCTTTATTCTTGCTCCTAGACAAGATATTCTGGCTTTGTGGGTACTTATGAAATACCATTTCTCTAAGTTTGAATTCAATTCTTATTTAGGGAGTTTTTTTATGAGAATGTTTTTATGAGTAAAGGAATCCAATCTTCAAAGCTTGTTTTGATCACAAGATGCCCATCTGTGTATATAACTTGATACAAGGTTTGGTCCAAAATGCTCCTTATCCCAGATATGTGGTATTAGTGAAAGTGTGCACCTCTGGAGATTTATCGGTATTTAATTGTTACAACTGCTGTATGTGTTTGCTGTTTGTGAATAATACATTCTTACTGCCAACAAAAATCTTTTTATGTTGCAAGTGGAAAGAAAAATATCGCTGTATAGATGTGCTTGAATACCAATACAGGGCTCTGCTGCTTGGTAGATGGCATGCTGTGTTTAAAGACCTAGGAACTGGCATCCCATGAATTAATGTCTCCACTAGACTGTTATTTTCCTGGCAATGCAGTTGCACTGTACTGGACTGAAATTCAGAGTCTGTTACAATTACTGGTTAATTTGAGTAAGAATCTGGGGGATTTTGCCCTTTTGTGCCTCACACAGTGCTGTACAAAAGGGATTCCACTGAATTGAGTATATGTGCTCAGGAGGCTGTTTACATTTCTTGGTACTAGCTTTTGAAATTATAATTAAACATCATTGGCCAAAATAAACCTCAAATCTATTTATGTTTTGTGTGATGACTTTCATCAGCTGCCAGATAATGATGGGAGAATGTGCTCTGTGAAGGAGGGTGGAGGAGGACCTGGCTGTGGTTTAGGAGGCTTTGACAGAAATAGGACACTTCCAGGGATGAATTTTGTGCTGTCCTGGTTTGACACAGCTTAAAAAACCCCAAAACTCTGAGGTGTGCTTTGCTACCTGGAGCAGATCCTTTGGGCTCCTCAGACCTTGTGAGATGGCTGAGTCAGAGTCAACAATGGTGCAGTGGTTTGTAGGAGGTTATCTGAGGAGGTGTCTGGCTCACAGAAGTAGTCCGGTAAGACAAGACTCTGCTGTTAGGCTCAGAGGGATTGGAGTGTGATTCTCTGACAGTGTTGAACTGTTTATTTACCTCTTTGCTGAGAAATCACCACTTCTATAGCACAGAGTTCAGGGACAGCAAGGACATGCAGCTTGGAGGGTGCTTTTGTCCTAAATTCTGGTGGATCAGTGTGGGAGAGTGTCTGTCAGAGCTCCCAGCAGACACAGGGTTTTCTCTGCAGGAGCATTTACCCCTTGCTGTGTTGCTGCAGAAGTGAGTGATGTTGGGGATGATTCCTTTTTTATTCCTGTTGCCAGCATTAAGATTTGAAGGAGCATGAGGCTAACCCATCAAGTTAAAAAGTGTGTTAGAAGCACTGAGGGAAGTGATAGCATCTTTCCTTTTCTTGGTCTCTTGGGACTGTCATTTTGAGGTTTGCATTGTGAAGTGGTCAATGATAGAAATTTCCTGCTGATTTTCACCTGTAATTGTGTGTCTCTGGCCACCAGGCAGATACATTGGCCGATCATTCCCATTATACAGGTGATTTTCTTTAGTATATACTGTCTGGGCAAAGGCAAGAAATGGGGTTATGTTCCACCATTAAAATAAGAGAGACATTTTCGCAAAGCAAAACCTTTCAAATAATTTTCACTTTTCCTGCTTACAGTTGCTTAACTTCGAAGAACAAAATGGTCAGCAGTTGCTTTGGGAAAAGCCCCAAGGAATTATTTCTGAAATGCATCATGTCGTAATATGAACTGTTTCTAATGTATGTTTTTATGAGTATTTCAGAGAATATTTGGGTTACCTTCTTCTGCTCTTCTAAACATGGAGAACACAAATCGCTGGGGTGGCCTTACAGAGCCTTTCAGTATCTAACAAGGATATAAGAGCTGGAGAGGGATTTTTGTGAGGGCATGTAGTGATAGGTTAAGGGGAATGGCTTTTAACTGAGAAGGGGTAGATTTAGGTTAAATAATAGGATGAAATTCTGTTCTGTGAGGGTAATGAAGCACTGGAAGAAGTTTCCTAGAAAAGCTGTGGATGCCCTATCACTGAAAATGTCCAAGGCCAGGCAGGGTGCCCTGAAAAAAGGTACTTTCAGATATATATATATATATATGTGTGTGTGTGTGTGTGTATGTATAATATTATGTATGTATAAGATGGCTTGGGTTCACAAAAGCTTTATCAACATCCTTTCCATCTGAAAACTTTGTCAGCAGGTTATCTTCAGAAATCCATGCAGAAACAGTCTAACCATGTAATTACCAAGTCCCTTTTACACAGTGTCAGAACAGAATCATGGTTCTCAAAACATTCTGCTGTAATAAATTAGGATGTCATTAGGCTTCTGCTGTCGTTTACTCTGTTAACACATTTCTTCTCGTGCAAGAATAATTTCTTCTTTTGTTATAACAATCTGCCAAGTTTCCAAACACTGAATCCTTTCAAAAATGTGGTTCCTTTTTTTCTGACACTGCTACAGTATGAGTGTTTTTAGGTGGTCAGCAGCTTCAGAAGCAGGAATTTTAAGGACATTAAATACTGTAAGAAATGATTTATCAGACACTGGCAAAACTGTCACACAGGCAGATGTAAGATTGATGTCCACATCTGATTATGTGCAAGATGATTCAATAAGTGAGGGCTTTCCATGAATTTGCAACATTGCAGCCCTTTTTTGCAATAAACTATTGTAGGCTTTTAAACATAAGCATGAAAAAATACTGCATTAAGAGTAATGGAAACCTACAAAACTGAGTTTGTAGCGAAAAGCATCAAATGCTGAGGGAGCATTGTTGCATAAGGAAAACAAAAATTGCACCTCCTATGTGAAGTCAGAAGAAAAAACAGGAGACAGGAGGGAGATGAGAACACCTTCTATTGACCCCAGAGACAATGATGAACAGAGCTGTTACTTTTGCTAAACCTCTCATACAGACTCCTAGAGAAGCAGAATTTTTTTTCATTATTTTAACACTTAGATTGCAATATAGGTAAAATTTTCATCTCTTTTCCCCTTTAAATGATCACAGGAAAATATGATGCTTACTTCTTTTGGCTTACTAAGGTGAAAGGAGATGGCTTCAGTGGGTCTCCAGTTGTGTCTCAGAACAAGGCTTCTCTTATGTAGATTTTTTTGACCATCCTCTTTAATCTCTCTGGCAGGTTATCTTCCAGGAAGTGAAATGCACAGAATCCACCTTCTAGTGTAAGATGTCTGTCCCTGTCCCTGGCAGGGGGGATGGAACTAGGTGATCTTCAAGGCCCTTTCCAACCCAAACCATTCTGTGATAACAGAATAAGTTCAGAAGGTGTTACAGCACATTGGGTTCATGGCCAAAAACTACCTAGTAGAAGTTTTGTGAACAAGGCAGGGTTGGGGTTTTGTTCACTAAAACATACTTAAGTGGCCTTAAAATTCAGTGCGTTTAGTATTTTTTTATGCTGTGTTTAAAACTGTGGCTTTGAAGACGACCGACTGAACTTGATGAAATGCTTGGGCATTTTGTGCAGGCTTGGAGAATGACACCAGTGTTGCCTTTACAGGTGTCCTGGGGCTTCTCATCGGAGAGTTGCCCTGGAGAGAAGGAAAACCAGCAAGCTGCAGGCAGAAGCAGAAGGCGAGAGCGGGCTCGGCGGGCCGGAGCAGCCCAGCAGTTTCTCTCCAGATGCTGATCAGGGAATAGTGCCAGCTGAGCCGAGCTTCACCTCGCCCGCCCTGCCCGCGTGGACAGACGAGCCCGGCATCGACAATCCGCCTTTTGAGGAGAGCACAGTAGCAGACAGTATGTCATCACTTATCTTCTCAAGTCTCTTTTATCAGCTGTGGAAACATTTGTGGTGTCAGAGCTTGTCTCTTACCAACTGTGAATGTGCATCTTCATCTTTGGCTCTTTTCTTTGGCAGTTTCTGGAGAAATATTATTGGGTTTTGATTATGTGCAAGTTTACAGCTGAGATAAAGTCACAGGATGGAAAGAAATATCTCAGAGTATGTGCCAGCTACTGTGGTGCCATATCATCATTTATTGTGTCACGGTGCAGTAGTCCACGTTAATCTGCTAGTGGGACTGGCCTCACAAGTGAAGTGGAAGGAGTGTAGTTTCTGTAAAATTGCAAAAGTTGTTTTCTAAGATGAGATTTGTTTTTCCCTCTTCACCCTTTCCCTCCAACTGGATCAGCAGCTTTCTCACACACGGAGTGCTGTCCTGCTCGAGCAAAAAGGCAGCTGAGTTACTCCTGCACCGATCTGCACCGAATGAGCAGTAACACCTTTAGCATCTGGGATTTTAGAGAGGAAGTGCTGAGCCTTGCCACAGAGGAAGGTGGTCCTGTCCCCTTTCTTCTCCTCTATATTTGTAATCCTTTAGCATTCTCCTTTTTCCTCTTTAGTTGTCTCCATGTTTCTTCAGAAATGGGCTCCTTCAGTTGATCCAGTAACTCAATGGCAGCTCCTCATACAATTGCATGACAGTGAGGTTATCCTGGGGTAACCCCTGAAATACATTTTTATCATCATCACCAAATGCAAATCCCCAGGTGACCCAATGAAGGATATGAAATTTATTGTAAGGGATTGGATCCAAAGAGTTCAGAATATCCTATTCCAATCCAAATGACCCCATTTCAGGAAGCATGGATGCTGCTAAGTCATTAGCTCCTTTCTAACAAGCTAGGGGTTTCAACAAGTAGTGGAACTGATCCATTTCCACTGGTTTAGTTTTTTGTTAAACTGCTGTTCTGTGGCCTGTCTACATTATCTTTTTGTGATTTATTTTATTGGAAGTGACTGAGGTAGAAAATGTAGTAATTGTCTTTCTTTTTAAAAATAATTGGCAGCAAATCAACAGCCACCTACCTTGCCTGAAGGAGAGATCACTACTATTGAAATTCATCGGTCCAATCCTTATATTGAATTAGGAATTAGCATAGTGGGTGGCAATGAAACACCTTTGATCAACATTGTCATTCAAGAGGTTTATCGAGATGGGATCATTGCCAGAGATGGAAGACTTCTTGCTGGAGACCAAATACTTCAAGTATGGAACCTAATTACATATTCTGTCTGCTTTCTTTCTATTCACTCCTTGCAGAATTGTTGTTAAAATGAGATGGAAGATTTTCCTTGTCAGACTATGTTGTGTCAATGTTAGCTTTGCAATTATCAGTTGGAAAGCAAATTAATATTCAGAGCAGAGCCTGCTTTCTAGCACTTTTGGCTATCACGCTTCGTGTTGTTTGTCGGACCAGTCCCTGGAATTATCTTTCCTCCCTAGCATCTGTTGTCAACATTTAAAATACAAGTTTATTTTATTGTTTTTAAATGTCGTGGGACTTGGTCCTTATTTCAACTTTGTGCATGCATTCCTAAGGAGCCCAGGGTTATGTCTGGCTAGCAAGTTGGCATAACTTGTCCTGTGTAAAAAGCAATTTGCGGATTGAAAGGCTGGCTTCATCTGAACTGTGACTTTAATCTGGCTTCACTGTTGCCTTCCAAAACTGAGGCAGTTGACCGGCATCTTTCTGTATGTATAAAAGACTCAGTGATAGGCTTCAATGGAAGGATTTAAAGCAAGGTGCTCTAAGTATTTAAAGAACAAAAATAAACAAAATATAAGTTGGTTTTGATCGAGCATGTATTTTTGTTTTGGTTTTAAGTAATTAGCCACAGGTAATAGAAGAAGATCAAATTCTATTAGTTTTGAAGTTTTAGTTTTTATATTGGGGAAGGGGTTGTTTATACAACATTAAGAGTGGCAGTAACTGAGTGCTACATAAACAGAACAGTCGTCCAGCTTCTATTTTTAATCCCTGCACCTGAAACAGATATATTATCATCAATTCAAAATTTCTTCTGTAAGAGTGTTTGCTTTTGATCTGGCAGCCTAAGATCAGTCCAAATGTAGTTCTAAGCCTTCTTCATTTCACTTGTTTTGAAATCAAGCCAATAGAAGTAGCTTAAATACGGTAGTTACCCTTGGAATAAAATTAGTTTGCACTTCAGAAAATAAAGTCCCTTTTGAGAAATGTGCATTTTTCCTCTCTTGGAGTGTAAGCATAGTGGCTGGCCAAGAAAACAACCCAAGAGGTTTCCAAGATGTTGCCTTTTCAACAAGTAATTGCAGACACTGATTGAATGCTGCCTCATTTATTTTTATACTAAGGGCTCTACTTGTTTGACAGAATAGGGAGCTTGAGTTCCAGTGAAGCTTTGGAAATTCCTGTGTTTGGGCAGGTGTCAGTTATAGTTTCCAAAGCCATAAATGGCAGTGAATTGACAGTAAATAGACATTTACTAGCTGCAGTGAGTCTTCCCTATCAACAGCCTGGCAGTGGGGCTGTCAGATGCTAAGTGGGTGTCCATGAAAGTCCTCTCATGCCAAGGGAGAGGTACAGAGGGTAAAACCTAAATTTTTTGGGGAGATAGAATAATTATTTCTTTGAATTCACCTGTGCAGGTGCTGAGTTGTTGTATTAAAATGATCAGGTTCAATCTCTGCCATCTGTAATTAGGTGCACTTAGGTGCAGCTCAGCATGCACACTTTAGTTGGATATTTCTGAAAAAGTCTTCCGGGGCTTTTATGAGCTGTAAAAGTCTAAAAGAAAGCACCAGAAAGGACTGCGAAATGAAACTCAGCATTTTCTTGCCCAGTCAAACAAGAAGTATTACCCTTTTAAGAGCTGTGGGAACAGCATTTAGTAACAGCTACATAAAAGCTTGTGTTGTCTGCAAGGTACAGATAGGTGCCTAACATTTTCAAAGTGCTCTACAAATTGTCTCTCTTTTTTTGTACTGGACTGTGACTGTAATTCATGTGAAGCATGTCCTAATGAGAATCTCTTTCCCCAAGAAGTGCTAAGGCTGTTTTATTCTGAAATTTTTAACTGCCTTGTATAAAGAGGAACTACATTTTATTACATATATTCTGCTGTGCCCTTTGAGTGCTCCCATATTTTATGTATTTACTTTAGCCAGCTACAGTTAAAAATAAAAACTGATTTAATTTAAGGGCTCTGATGGATGGGCCCTAGTGGTTTTTGTGGGAGACAGCTCTAAGTGTTATTTCTCCTAGCTGTGCCTGTTTTCTTTCTGTCCAAGGTTACAGCCTGTCTCGGGGCAGTAGCAGAGCAGGACTGTGGTGCAGACACCACTGTGGCTCTGTCTGAGCTCATGGCACTGCCAGCAGCAGTGGCCTTGGGCTGGGTTTTGTGCTGGGTTTTAGGCTTCACCATTGGAAACCACCACAGCCAAATGGTTTAACACAAATTTCTGGCAGCCCCTCAGCTCACATGTGTGATGTAAATGTGGCAGCTGTTGTACGTAGATTACTTGTATATTTTTATTTTTTTTTTATTGCTATTAGATGGGGAGAATCTGCAGGTTTGGATTTACTTGCTTAGGTTGCAATGGGGAGCATTAAAAGACTTAGGTAAGACACATCAGTCAATATAGTCCATTTGGTGTTAGTTTCTGTCTGCTGAAATTGTGGGGCAGGGGTTCTTCGACCAAGGCTAAGGATGAAATTCTAATTTTAACATTGAATCCCTTCTTACAAAACAAGGCAAACACAGATTTTTGTGCTGAATTTTTGTCATGCTCCTCTTTCCTGCCAAATCTCATTATACTCTCAGTTCTTATTTTTACAGTGCAAGAAATGACTGAAGATTACTGATCTTTGTATCAGTGGGCTGTGTAACAAACACAATTCTTAGTTCTAGGCAGAGAAAATTTAATTTGTTTGTTTGTTTACAATTGAATTTTGGATGATACAGGTTATAAGTCTGAAACTCTGGCCTGGTTGAAATCTGTGGGAAATCTAAGTTCATGCTAAGACTTTCAAATTAGTACAATTACTGTGGGAGTCTGCCCTGTCCCGGGTGATCCCACAGTGTGTAAAAAGTCCTTTTATCTTTGCTGCCTTGCTGAAGAAGCAGTCTGGAGTCTTTGGCTCTCATTCTCAAGGTTCCCTTTATTATCTTATCTAATACCTTTTCTTTCTGCCCTGCTGCAAGCTTGCCCAGCGAGGGAGTTCGAGGCACACTGCCTGCCCCCGAGCCCAGGCTGTCTTTTTATACTATCAACTATGTATTTAATATTTACTCTTTAATTTCCAATCCGTGACCCTTACATTACATTGTCCAGTTCTCTAACAAGCCAATCCAAAAATGCCACCCTGGCTTAAAGATGGATGGCAAGAAGGAGAAGAAATAACATGCCATGCGTAAAAATTCTCCATCTTGACTCCCAGACCCCCTGTACAGAATTTCAAACCCCCCTATACAAAGCTTAAAACCTTCTTCTTTTGCTCTATAATTACTGCTATTTTATTATTTAAACTCTGGTGACTTGCAGTTCTTCTTATAAATTGGTCATTTGTCCCATGGATTAAAATCAAAGCCACAGGCATTCCTGGTGGCAAACAAAGGTCTCTGACCCTCCTGCCAGGGCTAAAAGCCTTCTTGTCAGGGCCCAGGTCATTCAGAGATGCCACAGGAACCCCCTGGATTCCAACAAATTACCTTTTTTCTACTGTCTTAATGAACCAATTTCATTATTCTTTACTTCAGTCTGTTAAAATGTTTTTTCACCATAATGAAAGTACTGCATATTGTGAGACACAAGCTTGCTTCAGAGATTTGGATGCATTCTTTTTATAGCTATTATTTTGCATTTTTAAGTGATGATGGGCTTGACACTGAAAGCACATGCCATGTTTTTCTCCTGGAGAACAAACAGTGTAAAGATCTAAGTAAGGCAAGTATAGGAGGCCCAGAAGACAAAAACCTTGGTCTGTTATGGCAGAGGGTGTTCACTTTTGGGGACATGTCACCTTTGTGGGAAAAGACCTAAAATAATGCTAGGGAAAGCTTAGATTGGATATTAAGAAAAATTTCTTCACAAAAAGGTTGTTAAGCACTGGAACAGGCAAGTGATGGAGTCACCATCCGTGGAGCTGTTTAAGAGACTTGTGGGCATGGAACTTGGAGACACGGTTTAGCGGTGGAGTTGGCAGCGCTGGGTTAACAGCTGGACTTGATGATGTTGAGTATCTTTTCCAAGCTAAAAATAAGTTTGTAGATTGAACAGCCAATGTGAGTTTGCAGAAAGGACAAGAGAGAAAGCCTAGTAAGGTCAGACACGTAGGTTGCTCCAAGGCTAGTTTTGCAGCGAGTGAATTTATTTCGGAAAGGATTAACTAAACACATGAAAAGGTCGTTGTGACTTTCTTTGCTGTCGTCTGGCAGGTCAATAGCTTCGACATCAGCAACGTGTCCCACAACCACGCCCGTGCGGTGCTGTCGCAGCCGTGCTCGGTGCTGCAGCTGACGGTGCTGCGGGAGCGCCGCTTCGGCAGCCGTGCGCACAGCCACACGGACGCGCCGGGCTCGGGCCGCGAGGACAGCTTCCAGGTGACCCTGCACAAGCGCGACTCCAGCGAGCAGCTCGGCATCAAGCTGGTACGCAGAACGGACGAGCCGGGCGTCTTCATCCTCGACCTCCTGGAAGGAGGCCTGGCCGCTCAGGACGGCAGGCTCTGCAGCAACGACCGCGTGCTGGCCATCAACGGGCACGACTTGAAGCACGGCACGCCGGAGCTCGCTGCTCAGGTCATACAGGTAATTTGCTTTCCCTGCCTGAGCCCTGAGCTCGGCTTTGTTTCTAGAGTCTGTTCCCAGATGGAACAGCTTGTGTGAGGCCTAAAAGCCTGTGTCAATGTAATTTACAGTTCTGAAAATAATAGTAAAGAACAGGATCTGCTTTGGCGCCTACCAGATGAACTCACCTCCTCGGAATTGAAAAATGTGTTAGTCTTCCCTGGAATGCAGCCTGAAGGTTAGAAGAGAGCTCATGTGACCAAGGAGAGTAGCTTATTGTAGTCTATTGCTTAGCAGGGAAGAAGAAGAAAAAAGGGGATTATTATTATTCTATTTATGTATGTATTGTATTTTAATCTCTCAGTAAGCTCCACAGAAGTGGGCTTTGTTTTTTATTGATTTGCCTGTGCATGGAATTGAGTTAAAACAAGGAAGTAATTTGTCAGACGTTAGAGTCAACGGGTAGCAGCTGGGAAGTCAAATAGAGGTTTTCCATGAGTTCTGCATGGTACAGCTCATTTTCTGAGTGTTCAGAAAAGGGCTGTTTCCAATATCTGGTTATGTTCTGGACACGAATATTTCCCAAAGCTTGTTGCAGTGTGACATATGACCCTTCTGTGTCCCCACAGGAAAACCTTTACTCCATGCCTTTCTCCCAGTCTGTAAGGAAACAGATGCAGCATTTTGCTACTTCCTGCTGATGGGATGTTGATGAAAATGGCTGTTTTTAGGAAAGTTGGAATATACCAGTATGTTCCTGCAGTCTAGTGCAGTCATCTTTGCTTAAAGCACTGCATAGAGAACTCTGATACAAATGAGTAGTAAATACTTGTTTCAGGAATCATTTCAAGAGTTTTCCTTGCAGTGAAATCAAAATGACAACAATCTTGCGAATTGTAATTTCAATTTCCCAGCTTTTTGTATACAGCAATTGGAATTTAGCATTGAGTAACTTTTACCTTTTGAGGTGTGGCTTTGCAGCAATAAAAAGAGTTGATGTTTTATTAACATCTGATAACTGGGTCTCCCAGTATTCCCCAAATCCAGAATATGATGGTATGCTCATGTGTAACGTCTTTCTTGCAAGTATCTTTGGGAAGTACCAGAGATGTTCAGAGCTTTTGATCAAAAGCTGCAGATCTTGGAGCTATCACATAGACATTTCTTCCATTTATTGCTATGTGTTGCTGGAGTTCACAGAGGCTGCAGATGGAATGGGGTGAATTTTAATGTTTGAAGCTTTGTAACACAAAGTGAGAAATGGTCCTTTTGACAAAAGATTTTCAGCTGATGTAAAGGTAACATCAGAGATGAAGGAGGAAAGCTAATTTCCCCTGCATTCTGGGGGGAATTGCAAAAAGGAGCAAGTAAGGGAGTGTGCAGTCTAAAAAGGAACTGGAAAACAAGATCTGCTCATATCTTGTTTCACATTTCTGTCATATGTTTTCCTTCCTTTGTAATAATCAATATCCTATCAAACTTGATGACATTTGTTGACCTAATGTATTCAACAGGCAAGCGGGGAGAGAGTGAACTTGATCATCTCTAGACCCCTAAAGTCACAGACAGTCAGCATTATCCGAGACACTGGGACTCACAACAGCAACTCACACCAACACCAGTCCCAGCAGCTGTTTCACAGCAGACCTAACTCACATAAGGTTGGTGCTTCTCCTTCTGAAAGGAAAAAATCCTGGTTTACTCATGTGGTGGTGTGTGTAGCAAGGCGAAGCTAGAAGAAAGGATTTTTTTTTTATCTAATTAATGAAAAAATAATTATGACTTCCAGCTACTCAAGTCCTGTATCATGTCTGGAGTAGGAGCAAAAGACACACAACAGGTTTCCAGTATGTTTTTGGATTTGCTGACTGCAGTTGAAGAAGTAGGTTCTGTGAGTTCATAGCTGTTGTTGTTAGACCTTGTCTAAGACAATGGCTGGTTGCTCAAGACTGTTTGTTAGAATTTTTGTTGCTCCTGTGCTGGCTGCAGCCAGGAAAGAGATGTGCTGCCCACCATCCAGCATATAAAGAGCATGTTGCAGGGATGTGTCATCTCTTTCCATGAGTCAACAGACCTGGCTGCAAGGCTGCTGAGTACCGCAGGGTCTCAAGAAGGGAGAGAAAGGCAAAATGAAGAGACTTTTATGAAACTAGTATCAAATTATTTGGAAGACATGCAAATATAGAGCCTGTGCTTGAGATGTTCTTGTAATTTGAAAAATACAACTTCTCACTTTAAAGAAGTTGACTTTGTGACATAATTGTCAACAAATCCACCTTTCCACCTGTCCACTCTATGTGCTTTACTGTTTGCTTTACTATTTTATATACTTCTGTTGGGATAACTTACATGCATTGATAGTATTTTCTTTTAAAAGTGGGGGTCATTTCAGAAAAGAACAAATGAGGCTCTAGGAAGGTTGTTTTCATCCTGAGGGACAAAGGTGAAGCCCCTGAATACCATGACTGTGGGTACTTGCCACAGAACTGGGCCATACCCACACAATGATCCATTTGTTGATGTCAGAGCTTGAAGCAAGTTTGCATGAGCCAGCATGGACTGTGCTCTTACTACAGTTTCAAAGTTGATCCAAATTAGACAAGTGGATTACCCTCATGGATTAATGCTATCTGTGAGTTCTTTTAAAATTGGAAGTCCCATGTAACAGCATGTGGACATTTCTCATGTTTTGTATCATTTATCTTTCTCTCGTTGACCTGTAGTTGGCTTTGAAGCCTTGTGGCTTAAGATAGGTTTATATGATTGTGTGGCAGCAGCCAGTCCTGAAGCCTTGGAAATGAACTGTCTTTATAAGCTACTGTGTGTTTACAAATAGCTACTTCCATGATTAATGTGTTTGTGAGGAGTAGAGCTAGTCAGAAGGAGCACATGGCAATGGAGGTCAAAGACAATATTGTCATTTTCCAAGAGAAGGCAGGAGAATGTATACATAGATACACTTTGAAGAATATCCCAGATTATTTCTTTCATTATTTTGGATTCCTTGCAAGTATTCTGTCAATTGAAGATGCTACCACAGGTGTATGTTCAGTGGTTTGAATCTTTTGCTTAATAGCCTGAGGGAAAGGTTTCAGCAAATAAAATTTACTTTGATTTTGATTTAGATCTTTTTTTATTGGACAGAACTAAATACAGGCTGAACTTCATAATTCAGTTGTTGGAAAATTTAATATAGGATCTCATCTTGTTTCAAGCTTGAGTCTCCATTATAATCATTAGGGAGGCTGCCCAAGGTACCCATTACAAGCCATTAGCATCAACTCGCCTTAATTTGTGCTCTGGGAGGATCTCCATGCCAGCTGCAAAAGAGAGATGATGCGTAAGGGCTTTAAGGGGTCTCTTACTGTCATCATGGAAACATGTTTTCATTTCTTAGGAGCTTCTTTGTAGTTCTGGGGCTTATTCTACTGACAAATGAAGTAATGTTAATGTTCACCAGGACATCAAAAGATCTGTATCTGGTGTGTCTCCAGACTTTTGATCATATGGTTTTGTAGTGCATCCTAAAACTTAGCCTCTTCCAGTGTAGGATGTTAAGAAAAACCAGTGAGATTTCCAGAGGGACCTTTATAAGCTTTCTGTCTATGTGTAAGTATCTATATCCATGAGGTTTTGTTGGTGATTTGGGTGTTTTTTTGGAAGGGGCCGGGATCTGGACCTAGAAGAAATCCAGCCAAAGCTGGTTTCTGCTACTTAGTCCTTTTAAACTGTTCCATTGAAGTGCCAAAGTGTGGCTTTGGGGTGTGTTTAGTTGTTTTGTTCTGGTTTTCGGTTTTGGTTTGCTTGTTTTTTTTTCCTTAGTTTTAACAGTGTTATTTATCCTTATTAAACAGGATCTCTCCCAGTGCGTCACATGCCAAGAAAAGCACATTACTGTGAAAAAAGAGCCACATGAATCTCTGGGAATGACAGTAGCAGGAGGCAGAGGCAGCAAAAGTGGCGAACTGCCCATCTTTGTGACAAGTGTGCAGCCTCACGGGTGTTTGGCGAGAGACGGCAGGATTAAACGAGGTGGGGCTTGGCTTCCCTGGTGGCATGGCCACCCCTGGTTGCTTTTTGATCTCTACATTCTCTGGAGTCAGGTGGTGTCAAAAAGTCATTTCACAGATGTAGGGAAATGCTTATGGATGCTTTTCTTCATGATTTAATAATGGAAATACAGTATTTAGTGTTGCACTTTCACCTTTAATGGGAAGGGAATGTTTACAGTGTGATAGCAGGGGAGGTGGGTAAGGTCAGGAAATGTATGGTTAAATTCTTTAAAGCTGATGGTAATCTTCTGAGCTGAGGGTCTGCTGTGATGCAGACACGTCCTGTTTCCGTGTTTAATTTAGTGGGTTGTACTACATCTCTGTCCAAGGAATCTCTGCTCCCCAGCATAATATCTGAACAGCAGAGAAGCTCTGCCTAATGACAGGCCACGGCTCACCCACACAAAAATTGCCCCAAAAGCTACATCAGTGTTACTCCTGGTTCCCAGAAGCTTTCTTATCCTCTGGGACAGCATGACTTGCTGGTCTTCAGGGGTGCTGTAACACCTGTCCTTGTTCCTTGGTTTTGTAAAAGGGAATGAGGAGGTGGTTAGGCTCAGCGTAGGTGAAGGCGGTCCTGCATTATTGATAGCAAAGCACTTGATGATTTAAATGTATTATATCATATGTGAATCAGAGACTGCCTATGGGATGTCTGCGATTCATAGTTCACAGAATTACAGAATGTTTCAGGAAAGAAATTTAGGAAAAGAACTTCACAGATTGTACATTTAAAAGAACAGTGTGGGAGCATCCTTCTATGCTTCTGAGAAAGGGAGATTCACACCCACACACCAGCAGGTATGCTTTCTTTTTCTGTACTACTATTAAAAACCACACTTGATAGAAGAATCTCTATTGTTCTTTCATTGTGTAACATTAAAGTAGCCACAGAAGCTACTGGGAGGAAAAGCCTTTTAAAAGCTGAGTCTCATACCAAATGTGACCCAGGTGTTTGCACTTTTGCTCTGGTTTTTCTGGCTTTCATTAGTGAGACATTTTGTGAAAAAGGAGTCTGCCACTGGATTGTTAATAACATTCTTATGTTTATTTAAACATAATTATTCTTATGTTTATTTAAAAGCCCCAATTTTCATCCCGGGGCTTTTAAAAAAATGTAGAGCTCAAACTGTGGAAATCTTTTTCTGGCTTTGACTCTTTCCAGATTATCTTTGTAGAGATGCTTCGTTTCTTTCTTTGAATTAACTGAGTTTTGTACCAAACTTTCCAGTAGTTTTTGAATTCAATTTTTTTCACCCAAGCAACAAGTTATTAAAACCAGATGAATTAAAGCACTCTGTGGAACCTCACCTGTCTACAACAATTAGTTACTTTGAGCTGCCTGCACCGTTCCTGCCATCATTCTTCCTTCACTTTTAAAGTTAGGGTGAACCCAAGATGCACATCTGGAAACAGTTATGTCGTGGCATCTGCAGTAGCAGTCGCGGCCGAGCTGGTGAGGTACTTAAGTGATTTCTATTTCAGATTTTCAGGGCATTATACATAGGAGTCACAGTATCTGGTGTGTTATGTGGAAATAAATTACACTGATCCAACTTGATACAAGCTCAATACATTAAAGTTTTGAACTGACAATATAAAGGCTTCAGAGCCATTAGTCTGTAAGTTCAGACTGTCTCAGGTCCAAAGACTGCAGTATGGAATGAAACCCTGGCGTGGGAGGTGCTGTGGGTGGGCAGGACTGTCAGACTGAAGTGCTCTCCCTTTGAACAGGTGATGTGCTGCTGAACATCAACGGCATTGATCTGACCAACCTGAGTCACAGCGAGGCCGTGGCCATGCTGAAGGCTAGTGCTGCCTCCTCAGTAGTTGCCCTGAAAGCCCTGGAAGTCCAGATTGTAGAAGAACAGCCCCAGGCTAATGAAGAGCAATTGAGTACTATCAGTGAAAATGAATACGATGCCAGCTGGTCACCATCGTGGGTCATGTGGCTGGGACTTCCAAGGTACAGAATTAACCTATTAAGTACTTGCTGAGCTGTTTTCAGCTGAGTCCTGCAGGAGACATAAAGAAGCAGAGACCTGCTTAGTTGCAGCACATCTGTCCTTATTTCTGCCTGGCCATCTCAGCTGTGTTCAGTTGGCAGTGTGCTTAGGAAGTGGGCTGTGAGCAGGAGCAGTGTTTGCTTAGGAAACTCGAAAATGAATGGACTGGATTTATCCCTTCACAAACCATAGTAACTACCCATATGGAATCTTCTGTTCAGACACAGTTCATCTTTTTTATCATTTTATTGTACTGTAACTTTCTATAGAACATCTAAAACCAGAGCAATTTCAAATAAAACCACGAAGTATGTATCCATCTGTCTCTTTGCTAATCTGCTACCTAAGTTTATGAGGTTAAATACTTAACTTCAGAATATTGCATCAGATTTTGGCGTTCTGACAGACTCTTGTCATGCCCTGTGCCAAGACTGTAGCCGTGAACTATAGGCTCACATTTTTTTTTTTTTCAAAAATCCACTACCATCTCTGCCAAACACAAAAACTCTTAGAGGTTTGCAGCAAGCTCCCTCCTCTTAACTACTCCGCAATCTGCTGGACATCACTTCATTTGTACTCCTCTCTCTCTCTCCTCACTCTCTATAATCTCATTCTGGCATCACTTGTTATCAAGAAGAGCTCCTACTTAAGCTAGTAGAGTTGTTAACTTCAGTCAGGGCATGCAGGTTAATTCCTTTCCCTCTGATGGATTTACCAGGTCTGTACTTAAAGTGTAAAACCACAACACAAACCAGACAGACTGGGAGCAGAATGCAGCTGAAGATAACACAGCCATGCACTGGCCCTCCAGAGGTTTCACTTTTTCTGAGTTTAATGTCAATTAATTTATCTCCTGTTAAAGTATTAGCGAGTAATCTCAATAAATGGCTCTCAGTTTTGGTAAATATATTTCCTTTTCATGCTTTAGCAGCAGTTTATTTCTTACCTAGTGGTTTATTTCTTTCATGCTACAGATGCCCATGACTCCTAACATTATGCTGTGCATTGTGCTTTAAAGCAGTGTCAAACAACAGTAAAGAACTTAGTATCTTTCTACTGAAAAGTTAATTTCTATGTCTGTTTGTTTTTTAAATTACAGTTATTGCCAACTTCAGTGGCAAGAATTAATTTTCACTAGGGCTGATAACGTATAGCAGTACAGTTAGTGAAGTGTGATCTGAATTGCTTACATTCTGCGTAATAAAATGCTTAGTCTTTTATATTTTCATTACTGGTGATGAATCAGTACAGAGGTAATGATGGATTTTTAATTTTTACTTAAAGTAATAAAAGCTTAAACTGGCTGGGGGTGGAAGACAAATGCTCTGCATTTTTGACTGCCAAACTGAACGCATCAGGTATTGATTTTCCACCCACATTGTTGACACCTGTGAAATCCCTTAAATGCAATTCTATTACTGTCAGTTTGCAGAGTTAATGGGGTCTAAGTAATTACTCTAGCACTGTGTTACTTCTTTTAAAACACTTTTCTGTCTCAAGATTGTGGGGATATTTTGGTAATTGGTTTGAATACTGCAGAATTACTCTGGGAACAGAGGTCTAATCACTATCCCTCCCCTTCTCTTCCATGCTTAGCATGGCAGTAATGATAAGGTAGCAGATGTTGTGCCTGCTGTAGAACCATACCTGACTTTTTCTCTTGTTATCCTGTGCTTCCCTTCCACAGCTGCCTGCATAGCTGCCATGACGTGGTGCTGCGGCGGAGCAATTTAGGGAGCTGGGGCTTCAGCATCGTCGGTGGCTACGAGGAGAACCACACAAACCAGCCTTTCTTCATTAAAACCATTGTTCTTGGAACTCCTGCCTACTTTGATGGAAGATTAAAGTAAGCTGAAGGAACTGTGGGAGAAATAGTAATAGTAATGACAGCAGCAAGCATGAACCACTTTTAAATAGTTACAGGCAACTAATTGCTGTGGGAAATGCACTGTGGCATCTGGTGCTGCTGGGTCATGCAGCCCTGCAGTGCTTTGCCTCCCTGATGAGTGGAATGCAGGGAAGTAACAGGGTGTTTCTGCTGGGGAGGGGGCATCTCAGAGGTGATGGCATCTGCTGTGCTCTTCCCCAAGTGTGATGCTGATGTCACCTGCTGTCTCTCCATTGAAATCCACTTTAGGCCAAGAGACGGTGTGCACTCTTTATGTGCAGAACTAGCTGGTTCTAGTCTTCCTACAGAACAGCTAAAAGTTAGAACTTCTGCAAAGTGGGCAAAGCTGTTCTGTGCTTTCACATAGCCTTCTGAAGCCACTGCTGGGAACTGATACTGAAGATGGGTACTGCTGCTTTAACAGAAGGGCAAGAAAGTAGATGATAAAGATTTCTGAAAAGATTGTTAAGGAGCCAAGTTCCTGTGGCGTTACCCTGTCATTAATTGGCAGGAAAGTCACTGCTGAATGAAGCAAGTTCAGCAGGAGCCCCTGAGATGGTGAACCTGGAGCACTTACCCCACAAGGAGGAGGCTTCAGGGGCAGCCAGCAGCTCTTTCCAGTACTTACCTGGAGATTATCAAGGAGACAGAGCCCAGGCTTTTCAGTAGTGCAGGGTGAGAAGATAAGTGACAGCAGGCACAAATTGAACAGAAGAGCTTGAGACTGGTTATGAGGAGAAACTGTTTCCCCATGAGGATGGTCAGGCAGTGGCATAAGTTGCATGGTCTCTCCCCTTGGAGGTTTCTGAGACTACTGGGTAAAGCCTTAAAGTCCTGGTCAGAGCTTACAGCTGACTTTGCTTGCAGTAGGAGGTTGGGGTATAAACCTCCTGGGGTCCCGTCTGACCTTAAGGATTATAGGACTTTACTTACATGTCACATTTGGATGCAGCCCCCAGGTTGAGTAGCCAGATACACATCCTGGCCTTGTGTAGGATTAGTTCAGAACTAGGACTTAAAATTCCCATTAAGGGGTCTCTTTTTCATAAACTTGATTTTTTGTGAAGGTGGCAGTCAAGAATATGCAACTTGAAATTTCATGGCATGATTTTTGCATGCAGATTTTCTTACAAAGTGACTTAAGAAAAGAATGTACTTATGCCTCGAGCCTTGACAGTAATTGATTTTTCAGTTCAGTGACTAAATAAATAAATGAAAAAATAACTTGGCTGAACACAAAATTGCTTTTTTTCCTACTGTGGAACAGTTTGGATTAAATTAAAGATCTCAGTCAAACTCAAATAATTTCAGATTGGGGACTTAATAGCTAGAAATTTCACACAAATGGAAATGCAAGCATCTTTCCTAAGAAGAGTGGAAGAATCATCATGGTCACATTTACCCCCTTGTAACCTATGGAAAATGTGCTCTTGTGTGATAATGTAATCTAGTACTCTTTTCTCAAATGCACTGTTCCACTAAAAACTTAAAACAGACTTAAAAATGGGCCATCAACAAGGCAGAGCCCCTTAGAACCTGCACCGTGAGTTATTGTGGGGCAGGTCTCTTCTAAAGCTACTCTGTTTTGTTTAAATTGTCTAAATGTTAGGCTGGACAGGAAGGGAGTAAATAACTTCGCAGTTCAATAGTTCAGACAGTTTTCTGCTTACATGATCTGTCTGGTGTGATTTTATAGAAGGCAAAATGACTTCCTCGGGAGGGCTGTGGGAGAGAGATGTCATTCAGTGAACTTGTAGCACTTTGGTTTGGGTGATGGGGTTCCTTGGTTCAGGCAGAGAAGGACTGGACTTTTGAGTGCACGTTCGACTGGTGTCGGCAACTCTGCTCCCTGTTCCTTGCTCTGCTCTAGGGGAAGCTCAGGAGAGCATCTTTTTGAGCACCCATTTTGATGCCTTCAGTACTTGAGTGGATTGGTTTCAGGAGAAGTCCTGTTTGATCTCCAAGTCACATTTGACTACTCTGGGGAATGTCACACACTCAGGTTGCAAAGCAGAGGTGTCTAGAGAGAGAACATGCTCAATACAGAAAGAAATTAGGTGCATTTTTGAAGTTTCTCTTGAGGTTTTAAGAACTTAACCCTTCAAGGTCAGTTTTCTCAGGGCCAGAAAATGGCACCCTCACAAATTTCTGTTACCCGTTTCAAAATGCAGAGATGCTGCAATTGAACCATCTGCTGAGGGAGATTTCAAGCCAAATGGTTATATTTGACAAAATCATAAGCCACTGAAAACAAGGTTCTTAGTTGGAATGTGGTTGGTTGGTAACCATAAGTATCTTTACTTACACCTCCTACAGTAAAGGCATGTTTGGTATAAATGTGTTATAATCCACACAAACAAACAGAAATGCTTCTGTCATGCACATACTATCTCATCTTCTCTTGACTCCATTAGGCCTTTCCTAATGTCTCTTCTCATGTTTCTGTGAGGTCAGCTCTTAATGCAGAACTATCTTGGTGTTAGAATTCAAATAGAGTGATTTGGGAGTTTCCCAGATGAGTTTTGGAGTAATCCTAGAATAGCTGGAAGGGACCTTTTAAAAGTTACCTAGTCCAACACTCCTGCAATGAGCAAGGGCATCTTTCAGTAGTAGGACAGACTTCAAGTTGAACTGCTTTGGGAATTTTAGTGACACTTTCCAGCCTGATGCAAACCTACCACCCCAGCAGTGGAGTGCTGTTTGTTGGTGTGTGCTAATTACTGCAGAGCAGGACTCATGGTGTGTTCTTTTTCCTCCTTGTGTTTTTTAGGTGTGGTGATATGATTGTTGCTGTAAACGGACTATCCACGGTTGGAATGAGTCATTCTGCGCTCGTGCCCATGCTGAAGGAGCAGAGGAACAAAGTGACTTTAACCGTGATTTGCTGGCCTGGAAGCCTCATATAGAGTTGTGAATCACTTTGGTTCAAGCAGCATCTTTTTCTAGATAGCTGGCACAAAAATCTCTTTTGTCTTTTTTTTTCCCTATTGATACAGCTGGTTAAAAGTAGGGCCAAAACTGCTGTATTTTCCTTTTTTACAGGCCTCTCAGACTACCTGTTTTGCCATCCTGAAATAGCTATTTCTGTTTGCTGTGTCTATTGCTGACACATATGTAAATATATTCCAGCTCACAGAGAAACCCCCACTCCAGTATGGCTGTCATTGAGCTTTTTCCATCAGGCTTGTAGGGTCAGCAGAAGAACTTAGTGGTTATTTGGGTTTCTCTTCAAAGTCCTCGAGTTGTATTGTGATACATAAATGTAACATTCACATGCTCACTCTCCCTGGCAAAGAGAACGTGTGTCAGGACCAGAATGACACATCTGTCTGCTGCTATGAACCAAAACCTGTTTCCAAAGGTTACATCTCTCCATTGCGTACACCTTTCCAGTTTTGATTCCATATTTCAGATTGATTCAGGTATTCCATCTTACTCATCAGAAATTACTTGGTCCCCCAGATTTTTCTTGCAGGGCATCAGTGTTCATAGACAAGTAGGACAAAAGCCTGATATTACTAGAATTTTTATAACGTGCAATAATTGGACTCTTTGTTAGGTAACTTTAATATATTAGAGAGTTTGTACCCTATAATGACAAGAAATATGGAAGTAATTCCCATTGCAATGCTGGCAAGGATTCACATGCCCAAGGTCGCCTTTGAGTGAACAGCTTGCAGTATTAGACTTTACTTTACAAATGAGTGTTTTGCTATGTCAGAGAATTTTGATGAGCATTTTTATGAAGATCATTTTTACCGTTTCTATTGTAGTTGTCAGCTCTCTTTATTCAAGTGTGGAAACAATACTTTGACTTGTACTTTCTAAATGAGAGAATTATTTCCAGGGAAAAAAGCAGGCTATTAAGAAACCATATGTTATGGTTTGCAGGTGAGCAGGCTGCAAGGAAAGCTCTTTGATTTCAAGTCCAACTGCAAAGTAAGCTGCAAAGTTCACTCTTACTGTCACCTCCTGACAAATGTGCAAATGCCTTGATATCAAATGCTGAACAGATCTCTTTTGCATTTCAGGATATTTTTTTTTCCTTTAGAGAGCACCTGCTATTAAGTTGTCAGTAATACTGTTTGTCTTGGATTGTATTTAATATTTTTACAAACCAACTTGTAACTTCTAGACTTTGCCTTTCCATGATATTTGCTGGCTAAGCACCCGCTTGTTTAAGAAAAGGGGTGGAGCACAGAAAGAAATGTGCTGACCTGGAGCTAACCCTGTGTGTTGTCAGTGTTCTCAATATTTGAAAAGAGCTTCATTTATAAACCAGGTTCCCAGCCTGAACTGATTTTATGAATGACCTCTGTATTGTATTATTAATTACCAGAGAATGTATTTGAGAGTCACAGCATATTTCAATTGTGAAGCATGAATTTTATTTTCAAATTTAGCTGGTATAATATTGGGGCATATTATCGCATGTCATTAATTCCAGTACTTTGTTTTCAAAAGAACTAAAGTTACTCTTTTGCAAAAAAAAAAAAAAAAGGAAAAAAAATTAAAATCTCATATGAATGGTTTTATTCTTCTCTGTAATGTATACTATTGGTTTAATTTCATAATATTAAAATACAAAAGAATGTCCTCTCCAGTATATTACTGTAGTGAGAATCCTTGTTTCTGAAACAAACACCAAATTTATTTGATACTCTAAACTGATTTAAGAACCAGTTTTCTCCCATCCCCAGATGGTGTTTAACTGTATGCTTTGCCCTTAATGCAGACTTTTTTGTGAAGTACATCTTAGTGTGTAGGCTTTAGGGAAGTTTTTGACATATGTACTAGATTTAGTGTTTTTAATTTTAAAAATTACACTTTTCATTCAAAATCCTGCAAAAATATTTTTAGATTTTTTTTTCCTTTTATATGTTAAATGTAACAAAAGCATGGGTTAGCTTAAACTGTGCAGTTTTGTTTCTGTGTGCTGTAGCTTTCGATCAGAATAACTAAGTGATGAAACTTTTTGGAATAAATTCGCGTCCTGAATCATTTTTCCCCTTTCTCTTGTAGCAGCATAGTTGGGTTTGGTTTTCTGTGCCTTCTGTTTTAAATTATTTCAAGATTATTTTTTTTCCAAATATTGCTATCTAATTGTATGGTATTAATGAAGGATGAATGAAAATAAAAGTTCATTCTACACATTGCAATAACTCAAAAGGATCGTCTCACTCTTTGCAGAAGATATGGGGAGCTCAGTGCAGAGTTGGTTTACAGATAATATTTTTCTCCTGTGATCTGTCATAAATCACAGTTAGTGAATGTACATAAGGGTCTGAGGGTATGCTCATTGTGCCAGGGTGCCATACCAGCTGTTTAACCATTAGTCCCAGCACTGAGAAGTGTTTCTAAAGTGGAGGTAAGATCTGTGCTTTTTGGTACTTTGCCACAAGTAGTGTTTCCTCTTTCCCCCTCCATGCCAGCTGGTACTGATCAGCTGGAGGATGTTTTCACAGCAGAGACTTGATGCACGGAGACAGTCTTGCTGGAAACAAGAGTTTTACAGCTGAAACTTGAGCCTCCTGGTCATCGGTTCTCGTCTCCTGCAGGCAGGGGTGCTCTGTCCTTAGATGCAGACCATGCTACAATGAGTCTAAAAGAATTTCTCAGTGATTTGCAGTCAAGATGCCCAGACTCTCTATTGCTGCTCCTTGCAGTAGTTGTGAACTGTAAGAGCTGGATGGAGAGATGGGGACTGCAGACGGCTCGTCATATGATGCTGTTTATTGCGTCAGGGGTCGTGGGTAATGCCAATGGCTGCTGGCCAAAGGCGAGCCGTGTGTCCTGAAGTCCGATTCCATGCATGTTACAAAGCATTATATCTCTTTCTTTGTTTTGCATCTTACTACATAACAATCAATTAACATCATACACAAAATCTTTACATATAACCTATCAAAGCTGCTAAAATTACCATATGATGTTAGTAATTAGCCAGTCACCTGAGTTAGTAGTTACATGTTAAACTTTGAAAACTTGTTTTGCAGTGGAATTTTCTTGTATCTTTGTAAATAGCATCTTTCTGTCTGCCTATGCTCCTTTTTCCTGGTGGAAACAATGCCTTATTTGCAGACCACTCAACCTTTTGGACTTTCTGCTTTCTAATTCAACTAAACCATTGCTCTAAACCTTCCAACTCAACCTTTGTTTTCTCTGCTGCTTCAGCAGCTACCTGTGCAAAAATGACTTTTATATATCAAAACTTGCTTTCATTTCTATATAACCTTCTCCTAAGCATTCCTCTGTATAAAACTTTTCTGTTAACTCTTCATCCTTCCCAACAATGAACGGTTGAGTTCTTTAAAAGAGAACCATGCCTATGTAGAGAAATGCAGAAGAAACCTGCCAGGGCTGCCGCTAGGTTACGAGATCTTGTGTTTCGTGTAAGGTAGGAGCCAGACCATCAGAGTTTTGGTTTACTGACAGATGAATGAGTTCATTGCTGCAGGGGGAGGTGCACAGAACTTTGTGTGAGGTGGTGGATGTGGTCATCTGTGTGCTGGAGCTTTATGGGAGGAACACCTTTTCCAAACAACCCTTGGGCCCCCCCTAGTTAAGAATGGAAAAGAGTTTATTCTGCATCGCAGGATGCCAGTAAAGTGAACTCCAGAAAGCTCTTTTGCCGCACTAAACTTTGTCTTTACAGTCATGAACAACTGAGGGGAAAATCAATGTCACAGAAGAATTAAAAATGTATATTAAGAATATGTTTCCAAATTCTGTAGTAAGTCTGGGGTGGATATAATAAAAATCTAAGCCTGGTTCTCAGAATGGGACCCAGATAATATCAGAAACAAGGCACATTCCTTTTTTTAAAGAAACTTGACCATTTACTTCTGAGGAAATTCTAATACATCATAAACATTTATTAACAAACTAAATTAGGAGATCCTGATAACTTAAAGGTATGTGTCTGCCAGGCAGGACAGCAGCAGTGGCAAACACTGAGTCCACATGGCCCACAAAAAAAGGTGGTATAACGCCCAGGAAGGTACATCCTCATCCCACTTGTTTCAGGCAACTTCTAGGTGAGCTTGCTTATCTAAAAAGTGGTTCTTTGTAGACAACGTGGAGAAAGGAGAGACCTTATCACACCTGAAATAAATCTGTCTTGCTAGTGAAGAACAATTCTAAAATTACTTGTTGCTCAGAGGGAAATAAGGTTTAGACCTTATACTTCTGGGACGATTCAAATAACATTAAATGGATAAGAAAGCTTACTCTTAATTAAATGTTGATGTTGTCCTTGTGTTTGTTGCCACACATAACCTCACGTGGATGATTCTCCTGAGTATCAGCAGAGTAGTATGGACGCAACACCCCTGTGAGTGATGCATTGCAGCTTATAGAGTGGTGATGAAATCCCTTCTGTAGAGTCGCACGGAAAACTCAGAAATCAAATTGGCTCAAGAGTCTGGTTACAGGCAGCCTGCTCGGCATCAGCTGTGGCATCCATGGGGCCTGAAGCTGCTTAGGAGAAGGAATGTGTTTGGGTTTGGGAGTTGTTTTTGTTGTTGAGCTGTGCTGGTAAAGGCTGGCTGGGGAAGCCTGTGGGTTGCCAGCACAGCCAAACAGCGTGCACCTCCGTGGGGAAAGCCAGGTTTGTTTGCACAAGGAGGGATGAGTGCTCCCACCACAAGCTGGGGAGGAAGTGGGCATGAAATCAAAGGGCAGAGGCTTTTCTGTGACTCTAAAGGGCAAATAACGCATCTAGGATGAGTTGCCTCTCTTTGCTCTCCTTCCCAAGTAGCAGCCTCGACTTCCTTCCCAGACCATTCCTACCCTGCCTTAGCCACAGCAGCCAGGTGTAGAGACCCTGAAGAGACTGCGGCTCGGCTTGAGAGAGAAGACAGAATAGCTTTGAGGCCACTTTGCATCCCAGAGCTGCCTGCCGTGGTGATGAATACCAGCTTCACCTACATGGGAGCTGGTGGTCCCAGTGGTGACTCAGTTTGGGCATCCTAGAGAGAGGTGGTCTGCAGTCCAACCACCCCCCACTTCTAAGATACAGGTGCAGGGCTTGATACGAACACAGCAGGAGCGCTCTCTAACTCAAGTCTTGGAGCTATGCTTGCTAATGTTGTGGATCCATAGCGCACGGGATAACCTCTGCTGTGTAGGGGGGTTCATCTGCCAATTCTCTTTTAACCCCACAGCATGGTGAATATGTGGTGATGCAAAACCAGCAGGCAGCAACACCCAAAATGCTTTTTTTTATGCCCACGAACAGGCAGCTATTGAGCCTTAAGCAGCCTTAGGGCAAGCCTGGGCATCTGGTTCCACAGCCCTTTCTCAGAGAGCAGCTCCACTAACACCAAACAAGCCAGGTTCGCAGTTTGGACACAGCTTTGTAGAGTAAGGAATTAAGTACAAAATTAAGGAATCCATCTGGTATTTTGTTTGATCTGAGACAAACTGAAGTGCTGGTTGCTTTGCTCCCAGGTTTCGCTATAAAGTGATTGTGGAAAGCTACAGAAGAGAAGCCTTTTAATCAGATTAGAATAGATAAAAGAGTATAACCCCTTGGTTATACAATTGAGCTTTCTAATCATATTAAACTTTAATACCGGCATCAGTGCCATATTGGAACAACAATAGCAAAAAGCTGTAAGCATAAAATATTACAGATCCTTAAACATATTACAAAATGTCATCCACTAAAGTTAAAAAATGTTATCGTGTTTGGGGAAATGTGCCAGCTGAAAAAAAAACCAACACCCGGGAGGCTGAGGTCCTGTGTACATGTGCAGATTAAATGCAGCACAGCAGAGGCAAGGCTTGACCTTTTTGTTTCTTGCATTTTTATTAATTAAATTGCTTCCCAAGCAGCTACTTCTGTCATGGCTATTACCCACCTTAGCCCTCATCTACCAAGGTGCTAAGTACACTTAACTCTTTTTGCAATCAGTTAAAGTGTCCCTTGTCGTAGGATGCAGCGAGAGGTGGCTCCTCTTTACTGGTGAAACCCCTGGAAAGAAACATCAGCTCCCTTGCCCCTCCACTGCTGCAGCAGCTCTCAGCAAGCATCCAGCAGCGCTGAAAGCCAGAGAGGACTGAAGCCAAGAGCCAGAGGAAAGGGATGTTGATGCATTTCAAACGCCTGATTTAAGTGGGTTGATTTTCTGGCATCTCCGAGTTCCTACAGATCTGAATTTCCTCTGGGAGTCGGATTTGTGAGTACAAAGGACCCTGCCTGGAGTCAGTGGTGCTGCGCTGAACCTCTGCCCGTGGCTGCGAGTCCTGCCAGGACGCCTCCGGGCGGCAGCCGCCTCGAATCCTAGCAGATGATTGTGGCTGTGCCTCCTTGAGCAAAGCAGCCAAGCAATAATTCAAAACTGAAGGTTTTCCTTTCTTCTTCTCTCCAGCTGGAGTTGCCTCTTCCCCCAGACATGCCGGGGGTGCTGTGCGGTTTGTTTTGGCTGAGCAGAGTCAGGGTACCAAAGACCTCAAATTCCAACCAGGCAATCCCTTCTGGCTGGGGTGTGAGGTGGCTGCCAGCTTGGCACAGGGTGATGGTTGAGAGGGCAGTCAGGACAGGCCAGGAGCCGCCATCCCACCCTGTGGAGCGGCTCAGGGATCCTGGGTCAGCCGTCCAGACGCAGCAGGATTTTTCCTGTTTTCACCCTAGCGTGAAAACCACCCCACCCAACCCATCTACGGTTTTCACCTTGGGGTGACATTTTATTCAGCTGAGTATTTTGCACCTCACAGACCTTGAATTAAATTGCATTTACCTTCAGATATTTCTTCCCAAATTTTCACCATTTTTTCTGGCCCTTTTGCATATTACCTGACCACTGTCCCTCTGCAGTCCTTACAACTGCTGCTTCCCTTCAACTTCCCTTGGCCGCTTCGCTACAACTATCCCAAATGCTGTTTTTTCCCAAGGCATCTTCCAGCCCACTAATGCCTCCTCCAGGCTCCCAGGGGTATCTCTGCATCATGCTCTGACATGCGGCACACAGGGAGGTCTAAATGCTGCTTTGGGCTGGGCGTTCAGGGGGGCACCAGGACAGCTGCTGGATTTTCTGCTCCCCAGCCGGGGAAAGACTGGGACCCATCACAGCCGGTTCTTGGCGAGGTCCCCCGCCTCTGGTGCCCACCCCAGCCCCCCACACACGGGTGGCCCCGGGCTGGCGGGCGGGGCCCACTCTCTAACAGCCTGGGAAGTTTGGCTCTTTGTGTTTCTTTGTCATTGGCGCCCTGGTAATTATGCACCTTATGAAGATATCCGATGTAATCATACCCTTCTAAAAATGCCTCGGATTAAAAGCTTTTCCTGGGTCTTTAGGTGATGGGCCTGCAATTACAGAAAATGAACTGCATTTTAGCTTTCCATTGAAATTAATAACAGTGGTTCTCCAGTTGACTCTGTAAGTAGTTAATGGAACAAACTGGATGCTCCACTACAATGAGGGTTTTAAAGCTATTTGAGAGAGATTCTGTGTTTCAAATAGGAAAATAATTTGCACGATGCAAAATCATTTTGTGTTTGCATCTTTGAGAAATAATGGTTCTGTGTAGCTCGAGATGCAACTATTTATTAATAATTGTTTCAATGTGCTCTTCCATCCTTTGCTGCACTGGAAAACAACGACCTGCAGAGAACTCTGGAAAAACAAGTCAAGGAATTAATGATGCAGAAAGGAGCTCCAGCCTGGGCTGAGCTCCATGAGGGGGTTTTACCACGAACCTTGAAAAATAGTTTTGTGTGAGTTCGTGCAGAGCAGAACAACAAAGATTCTGAGACTTGTTGAATTTCAGTTACTCCATCTCCAACTCGGCTCAGTTAAACTCAGCCTCTGGGACCTGGCAGATGTTGGATTGCTGCTGGTGGGTTGCAGTGCATATCAGGGAGGGAGGGAAGGAAGAGCCAGCCCGTCTCCTACATGGTGGTTAACCTGCCCCCAGGGCAGGGGCAAAACATCTTCCACATCTTCTGCTGCACCAGCTTCCTCTCACAGATTCTTGGCCGCAGACTAGAGGTGCATTTAGTGATCGTTCTCCAGGGAGTGGAAAAGCAAGTGGTCCCTCTGTCCCCACTGCCCTTTTCATATGAACTGGGTGGAGGAACGACCAGGATCCATCTCTGCACCTCTCATGGTGAAACCAGTCCCACCGCTCCTCTGCCCTGGCGATGCTGAATCTTCAGAGCAGGTTCAGACCATTCTTCCCACGGAGCAGATGCACTGCAGAGCCACCCTATCTTTACAGACGCTCTTTCAGCGTCCCCAGATTTATCTCTCATCCACTGTACACCTTTGCACCCTGATATGCAGCAGAAAAGGCACTGAGTGCCCTGAGCAGCTCCCTGGGGGCGACACCGGGGCTGGCTCCCTGATCCTGGCTCCTTTGGCAAGGCAAGAAGAGCCCTGAGCTTTTCCACCTCCTGCCCAGGCAGGCTGCCCTTGGGCTGTCCTCTCGGGGTGTGGGTTGGTCCTTGCTCCCACATGCTGTATCCTGCCAGGAGCTGCTCATCTGTCAGTAGTGCCAGTTTTAGTGCCTTTCCCCTGGATGATGGCATCACCTGTGTACGTTTTACTACCTCCCCTGACATCAAAAATAGTTGTGTTTTCAGGGCAAGTCTCTCAGCTGTCCAAAGGAACCTGAACTGCAATCTAAAGAAACTGTGTTTCGAATGGAGCTCTTTGAATGACACATTCACTCTTTTTTTTTTCTTTTTCTTTTTTTTTTTTCTCTCTCCAAAAGCATCTACCAGAAATCGAGTGAGACAATCAGTCACAGAGGAATCATTTTCATCAGCTGAGTCTCCTGGGACTCACACCATCACAGGAAAATCTTCCCTCTATCAGTGGCCGTGTACTCAAACCTGTAATTCACCTGCCTCCTCAGGTACCCTGAGAAGGGTGAGAGGCACCAATTTCCAGCAACAACCCAAAATCTCTGGCCCGGGCCCAGAACAATTTATAACAGCAATTCTTGCACAAGAACAGGTTTTGGCAATGTCTTGCTTCCCAGCCAGGCTGAATGTGATCAAGAATGAGGGTGTGTAACCAACCAAAACCTCAGGATGTGAGACTGTAGGTAGTTTTCTAGCATGTTTATAGATAATATATTTTCATGGCCTATATATTACTTATTACCCATATACTGTAATTGTCCATATAACTGACTAAAACTACCTCTATGATATAGGTTACAAATGATGGCTATTTACCTAAAGGTTTGCAGCTTTTGGGTGGCCCAGTGGGCAAGACTGGGCTCTGCTTGTTCATTCTCCTTTCAGACTTGCAGCTCCTCAAGGCACAGCTCTGCTTCCTTGCACAGCTGTAAATCAGCCTAAGCTAGGTTAAAAAAACCATCCATACCCAGCTTTCCTTTTTTTTTCCTTCTCTCCTAATTCACCTTTCCCTCACTATTTGTACAGTCTACCTTTTCCAAAGGACCAAGACCAGGCAAGGTCTGACCCCACCACCCTGGGCCAGAACTGCCACTGTGAGTACAGCTGGGACAGGTGGCTCAAGCCCAGCACAGGCTTTGAGGGCATCCAGCAGCAATGCTGTCTACACTTGCTTGATTTTATGTCTGTGTCTCATTATTTTTGTTGGCAAGGAAGGCACAGGGAGGGGTTTTTCATCAAGAGTGGAGTCAATCATGAAGCCCCACTGAAAGGTCTTTTGGCAGCTGCAGTCCCATTTTCCACGAGGCAGAGAAAATCTTGCCTAATCTAATAAAGTCTGACATGTTTTCTTTTGGAAAATCCTTTCTTTACTGCTATGATTGGTTAATTCTGTTAGCAAATGGATCAACTTCAGCCACGGCTTCGTGTGTCTAGTACAAAAGCATGTGCCACACAACTATGCTGCACCTGGATTATCAGGAGGAGGTCTCTAATGACTGTGCCAGCTCAAGAAGCCACAGCTCCTCAGCTACTGCTGGTGGTCATGGCTGGGGCACTCACATGTCTGTTCTTGGAGATAAAATTACACCAAAAACTCGCTCCCTAAACAAACTCCTCTGTGTGGACCTCTGAAGCAAACCAACCTTCACACACGTGTGCTAAAGCCCTGGAAGAGCAGGTTTGAGTGGCAATGCTGCCAGTCTCCTGCTCAGAGCCACTCTGATAGCTGGCCTCACAGCCATGACACTGCCCCATGCTGGCGGCCTTGTGGCGGCCACTGGCTGCCCCAGACTGGCAGGGTCTTCCTGGGCACCAGCCACAGCTCCTTCTCAGGGACTCCAGGTCAGAGTGAATGAGAGGTGAGGCTCATGCTTTGGTTGTTATCTTCCAAATGAGCAGGCAGATCAACATCTTCCTTGCTTTAGCGTAAATTCTTTGTCAGCCCTACCCTTCCGATGCTGCCTTGCTCTCCCCCTGCCTCCCATTCGCAGGAGATGCTCACCTGGGCCTGAGAGTGTTTGATTACCGATGGGTTCTGATGCTGGAATGGGAAACCTACCTACTTTATCTCGGGGTGCAAGGCTGAGCACAGAGATGCATCTTTGTGATGCAAATTTCCCCTTTGTTTAGCGTTATTTTTCATTGCGGAACAGATAAAAGCTAAGCAGGGAGCAAGGAGCAAACCTGGCATGTTGTGACAGGCACTTGCAAACAACAGACAAAATGTGCCGATTCCAGCTTCAGCCAGGTGTGTCTGACTGTCACTCGGTGAGTCTTTGGAAGACTTGAGTAGCAGATATTTTAATTATAAATGCTCAGTCAAGTCAATACATTTCTCAGTACAAAAGCAGTGACAGACAGGAAAAAAAAAAAAGGATTTTCTTAAAATTCAGCATGCACAACAACATCCGCAAAATTTAAAAATAAGATATGCACATCTTAAAAAAACCAAAAGAAATAGAAATTAAGGCTCATATATACAAACCAGGAAGAGCAAAATACACCTATAGGGAGACTGACTGCAGGTAAGCTTCAGCCCAAACTTGGAAAGATACATGAGCCTTGGAATTCTGGAAAAACTTGCCACTGTGTAAGTATGCTGCAGTCCCATATCAAGAAGTAAAACACAGCTGTGCAATCCTTGGGCTACCCAGGACCTTCATGATGGAAAAGAATTGCAGCAGATGAACATCTCTGCTACGCACAGCCTAGGAGTGGGGCACAAGGACAGAGATGCTTTGCCCGGGCACAGCTATCTGTCATGGTGATACCTAATGTTCACACCAGGGAACTTGGGCTCCCTTTCTCCTTAATGGAGAGAAACTGGCACTTCTAAGGGCTGTTCATCTCGTCCTAGTGCAATTGTCAAATCAGATGACTCACATGTGGGCACAGCTTTTCTTCTCCCCTCTCTTGAAAGGGAGTGAGGATGAGCAGAGCAGCTTTTGCACAACAGTGCCCAAAGCTCGGTGAGAGGAATCCTACCACAGACAGCAGGAGTTTTCCAAGTTAGCCAGGTGTAAAGCCCCTGAGAAGGGCTGCTTTGAGGGCAGCCAGAAAAGCGTGCCCTCTGACTGAGGGGGGGTTAGCTGAGCCCTAAACCCTGATGAGGAGAGCCTGTCATCACACCAGCAGTGCTGGCATGTGGGCTTAGAGGGCAGGCATTCACATCAGGCATAAGCAGTGGCTGATTTTAAACACAAAAATAATGCACTGGTTTGACTGTCATGGTAATTCATGGTTTTTCAGAGCCAGATGTTGCCTGTTATACCTAAACTGGAGAAATGTCAACTCCCACCTTGAAGATATTCAGAAGCTGACTGGACGTGGTCCTGGAGAAGTGGACTAAATGACCTCCAGAGGTCCTTTCCTGCCTCAAACCTTTTGTGATCCTATGAAATAAAATAATTTCATTATTAAAAATATTGCAGAAATTAAGAATGTTCTCAATCGAGCTTTTCCTGAGAGACAATTGAGGTTTTGAAAACACTTCCATCACTCAGGAGCACTTTGTGTTTGAAATTTCATGAAAATACACTTCCGTGGAAGCCTGCCAAGATCCACAGTTCACTGAGCACTGTCCAGCAGAAAGGATCATCCTCCTCCCACCTGGCTGGACAGGGAGGCAGCACCAGGGCATGGTCAGAGCATTCCCTCCCCTCCTGGCCTGCCCCTGCTCCCTGCTCCATGACGGGGCCGTGGTGCCGGGCACCCTCCACGGTCACCCCACGGCAGCTAGCCTCATGTCTCCCTCCTTCTGTTTGGATTTTCAATACACCACAGACACTCCAGTGAGATATGGACAGAAAACCTCATCCCTTCCTCTCCTTCCGTGGCTCTGCACCTGGAGGGGAAGAGGATACTGATGTTGTTCAGAGACAATGGTGAAAAAGAAAGAAAAGGAGCAGGAGGCAAAATTATTCTTCCCCGATGGGAAGCTCTCCTGTTGGTTCAGATCATTACCATATCAGCAAACCCACATAAAAGTACCGTTAATTTTAATACTTTCCCAAGACTAATTAGGTTTAAATTGGGTAGAAAATATTGTGCGAATAACTAGCCATGCATAAAATCCTCGGTGAAGTTTAATCAGGAGGAGTAGAAAACAGGGAAAATAGTTTTTATTAACGCATTTACACCATCTTAGAATTTCCCTGAATTGTGTTTTACCTTGGCTATAAAAATGAAAACATTTAAATTTCTTTAAAATTACATTTGACTTAATTACAGCCAATCCCTAATACCAGCAAACAACCCATTTTGCCTACTTTTCAGCATAAATAGCCACCAGCCTCATCATTTCATAAAGAGTTGTTTTCCTACATGATGTTCTCTATGTGCAGAATGTTAATAGCTACTATAGCTGAATATGAATAGGCTTTGCAGCTCCACTTGAAATATAGAAAAATGGCCCAGACATTAAAAAAGATAAAAGGGAAAAGGGCAGTAATGAATTTAGAGGAAAATGAACATTAATGGTACTAGCATTACCTCATGTTCCACATAACAAATTATTGGAAATCTGTCAAGCACACCAAATTATCTACTCATCTGCTGTTGTGGGGCCCTTTGGAGCCATCCAAAACCAGCAAAAGCAAGACAATTTAAGCTAATTTTACTATTTATAACAATAGAACAGACCATTAAGATAAATTAATGTCATTATCAAGTTTCTATGAAAATGACAAATACCGCTATTTCAAGCAGCTTTAGAAGCTGTTGACTATAATGAAATCTGCTGTACAGGTACTAAAAAGAAACACTCCAAGTAATTATTTTCTAGTAGCTTGTTTGTTTCCTTCACATTCATTTACTTTCACCACAATTAGTTCTGTACACAATATATGGTAACTAAACAGTCAACGCTACGCAGCATTAGGACTAATTAGACAATTATGATGCAGTTTTCAGCCTTTTAGGTCCTAAAGAGAGCCAGGAGTAAACATTTTAGAGGCAAAAAATAGCAGCACCGCACCGATTTGCGGGTTTGGAGCTTGAAGAAATACAAAGCAATGCGAGAAATAAAGCCAGGTAAAATGCTTTACACAAAACAGCCTGAACTGAGATGGTTATTAAATGATCTAATTGCTGAGGCTCCAAGCACGAGGCTGGACATGGCCAACAGGAACCAGCCGGGGTCAGGAGGATGGAGCAGGCTGGTTCCCGGGTAGGCTGTGGAGCCCAGGAGAGAGCAATTCCAGCTCAGTGCTGGCAGCCCTGGGCTTGGATCAAGGCAGCCAGCCGACCAGCAGCCAGTGTGACAACAGCTGGGGATGGTGGGGGGGAAAAAAATGCACATCCTGGGAAGATTTACACGTGTTCTTTCAAAGCTTCCTCCATGTTGTGACTTCAGGTGTTGCACATGTATCCCCCCCATTCCTTCAAACCTCCAGCACCACCGCGCTGGACAAAGAATTCTGCAAAAAGAATGTGTTTTCTTAATTCCACTCTTGGTTTTCTGCTTCAGAGGATAAAGAAAACAGAAGCTCATGGTGCCTCTTTCTCTAGCACTCAGGATTTCCTGGACAAGGCTAGGAAGGATCCACACGTGCTGCAAACACAGCACAGGTGCCGCTTGGTACACGAACACATTCCAGCCAAAGTACCTACGGTTCAGCTGCATTAACCGAGCACAGCGCAGGTAGCCATGGAGTGCTAGGTGGAGACACCACACCTTCCCTGGCCAGCCTGGAGTCCTGTTCCCCACCTCACTCACCCACACAGAGGGCAAAAACAGGATGAGGAAGCTTAGCACCTCTCTTTGAACTCCTTTTCATTTTCCCCATTTCTGTAGCTGCCAAGCTTTTATCTGCTCTGCGTGCGCCACTTCATGCCAGCGACATAATGAAATAATTTGCATATTTTCACATAATTTCCAGGGAACCATCTCCAACTTTGAAACCCCTGTACGGCTGGGCTGCGGGGCCAGCATGAGTTGCAGGGATTGCTTCCCTGGCGTGATGCCTGGGGAACAAAGCTCTGCCTTCATCCCTGCCTGGGGACAAGCAAGATGGGCCAGGGGCCTCCTTCTTGCTCCAGGCACAGCAAGGGGTTGAGCTGGGCCTCCCCAGATTGCAGTGGTGCAAGCCACAAGTCCCCAGCTCCCTGCTGCAAGGGTAATGCTCCACAGGGCAGACCACACGTGGGGACAAGCGCTGCTTCTTGGAGAACTCCCAAGAGCCTGAGGAGTTCCCTGCTCCCGGGGCTACAGTGTCATCTCCAGCCCAGGAACACGTGAGGAAGGCACCAAAACCAGCTGCTGGCAAGAAGATCCCTCCTTTCTCCTCTTCCTCCTGGCCATTTCCCTGTCCTTCATCTTGCAACACCACCATGACACTGAGATATCTTAGTTTGGGGGCTTATCAGTTCTGTGCTAATGATAATGAAAGGTAATTAGTCTATAAAAGCATTATCACAATATTCATTGTTATTTATGGTATTTTATTAGTGCTATCAGTCAGGGATTTTATGAAGCAGAGGTTGTATTTTTCCTTAATTAGACATTTATGAGAGAATATCAAATCTGACAATCCATTTAGGAGTTTATTACAGAATAAAGAGACTCCAGCTGAAAGCCAGCTTTGGTTTATATGACTGGTTTTGCACTGGATTTAACAGAAGCTGCATCTATCTGCAAATTCGACTCAATATCCCTGTGATGGACTATGTATCCATCAATTTAGGGAAGGCTGAACCATCCACCCTGCTCAAAGCTGCTTCTGAAGGCTGGAGATGCTTACGTTGTGTGGACATGCAAGACAAAGGTCCAGGGAGCTCCTGCAACAGGATATTTTCTACTGCTTTATTTTCACAGTAACTGCCTAAGTGAGTGCTTAAAAACCTTCCTAAAGCTCTCCCAGGAGCAGCTGGAGCCCGGCAGCTGTCACACAGCGGGGGCTCAGTGAGCTCAGACACTCAGATGGATGCCTGAGCCCTCGGGACCTTCACTTCGGTTTCTGTCGTGTTGCAGTCTTTGGCCCTTGCACTTTGTCTTGCATTTTTCATTACCTGGACAGATACTTGCATTGCTCCACCTCAGAAAGATGCTAAAAGGAATTAAAATTCGGCACCTGAAAGGGGTGATGACCTGGATGCTGGTCCCTCATCCAGCAGCTGTCAGCAGCACCAGGACGGGTGCAGGACGGGGCGGCTTCGACAGGACACAGCAGGGACTGGCAGTGCCTCCGGTGACCAGGAGAGCAGCACTTTTCCAAGTGGCTCAGGAGCAGCTGGAAGGCACAGGAGAGCGAAGCTGGACTTCTCAGTCTGCCAAGCCCTAGAAAGAAAAGGCTTTTGAAGCCTGGAACTAGACACAGAGCATTAGGGGCAGGACAGCATGACTGCGTCCAAGCAGGGATTAGAAATTCAGGGGAAAAGCAAGAAAAACATGTCCCTTATGTGCCTAAAGGGTCTGTGCATACCCAAAGGAGCTGAAAGAGGTATTTTAACTGATCACATTGATCACTGTATCAACTTCTCACCTCTGCAGTTCTGGAAGCTGTTCAATATTTAAGAAGTTACAGTAAAAAAAAAAAGTAAATAACAAAACCTAAACATTTCAAGACTTGGAGAAAGCACTACTGTGAAAAAGCCTAAGTGCTTATAAAGGATAGTGAGAGCCGACCTTGCTACAATTTGTATGAACTTTTGTTCAGGGAAAAAATAGGGATTGCGAAGGAACAGACGGAGAGGAGAAAGTCATGGCAAGAACTGAGGAATGAAGCTGCAGCCACACAAATTCAGCCTGGAAGTGGAGTGCAAACCTCCACCAGCCAGGCTGCTTAACCATTAACTCTCAGCGCCAAAGGCAATAGCTCTTGCCAGCTCCACACTGGATGCCTGTATTCCCACGCAGGTAACTGGGCTCCAAACAGAGGTGAGAATGAAACGTAAAGCCTGTGGTAGAGAGGCGGTCTGCCCGAGGGATCTGAGGTTCCGTTCTGCCCTTAGAAGAGCTGGGCCAGCAAGGAGCTCACCTGGGCACTCCCTGAAAATACACACCAGAAAGAACTGTGATGGAAATACCACAAAAGCTGCACATTTGCCGATTTTTCCAGAATTTCAGCTCTGTAAATAAAATACACCCTGGGAAGTTTCTGAGAAAGTAGGATTTGTGTGTGTGTGTGTGTGTGTGTGTGTGTGGTCCTCTGCAAGCACCGGATTGTGGTGGAGGCAGGAAGGGAAAGATTTACCACAGGAGCCAGTTACACGCTCAGATACCGTCTCTCCTTGCTCCACTACGAACAGATGAAGCCCCACAGCCTGCGATAAAGGCAGCTGGAGGTCAGCTCAGCTTTGGCAGCCGCGGCGCAGAGCAGCAGACCCAGCCAGGAAGCGTCAGATGCCCGACAGGCCACCAGCCCCACGTCTCGCACCTCAGCTGCGCAGCCCGGCGCCTGGGGCTGCTCTTTCCTCATGGAGGCTGCTCAGCATTTTCTTTACACAACAGTAATAATAAAAATTAACACTTTTTCTGCAGCAACAGACCCAAGCAGGGAAATGAATATTCTTCTCCGATACTGCATCCTGCCTCTTGCCAAAACTGCTTTTATCTGTGTGTGTGCGCTAAGCGAAGGGACACAGACAGACCATGGAAAAAGCTGCAGGAGCATTGGTGAGGACACAAAGAAAGACAGAACAGAGCTTTTCCCTATTTCTCCATGCTTCAGCAGGAGATGCAGGACACCATGGCTGGCTTTTCCCTCCCACCCCTCCCTTTGCTTGTGAAAAATCCAGGAAGTCCCAATTCACCTGGCAAGTCCCTCTGCCATGACATATAGCACAGAAAATTATCAGCAGATTTCCTGTCCAAGCTGATGCTTTGCAGCAGATCCAGCCTGAATAACCCAGTTTATGGTTTATGTTGTTCTGGACTTTTCCAAGTTTGCGTTTAAGCTTTCCCTCTACACCCCAGAAGCAGAACCTGCTGGGTAGTGACAAAGAAATCTCCTCCTCCCACTACTGCAAGTATTTTTTTCTTTGCCCCTGCTTATAGCTGATGCAAGCACGCCAAGATCAAGGGAATGAGATGGTGGTCGGATTCTGCAGGGCAGCCTGGCACAAACCACTCCAAGGCATGGGCGAGCATGGTACTTTAAGCAGCAGTGAAGTAAAATCCAAAGTCATCAATGTGCACCTTACTGAAAATGGAAGTTTGTGAGCACAGAGACAATACAGGAGTGTACTAGCAAACCAAAGAGCGTCAGACTGATCCTATGGCATAGTTACAGTCAGGTGAGTTTCATCAGAGCTCTCCATTTTAAGAAACAGATGGATTTTCAAGGACTTTTCCATTCAAAGAGCGCAGGCAGCAGGAACCTGGTGCAGAGCTGACAACCAGCTCACTGCGGTGCTCAGCAACCTGCAGACATGATGCTAATAGCAGCTTATTACATCTTCCTCCAGGCTGGATGCAGACACTCAGCCTCTTTTGCAGGAAAATGATCCATAGTACAGGGTGTGCCAGGCTGTACAGAAGGAAAAGCTGTAGTCTCCTTAATTGTCTTTAAGCATATCTCATTCTTCCAGGAGAAATTAACCACCATCCTGTTCCGAAGATGGACGAAAGTCCCTTCCATAAAACCAACAAAAGATTACAACCACTGAACGCAGTTTCCCTCCAGATGAATGGATCACCTGGCCGTGATTGCTGTCCCTGCACTGGTGGAGCTTTTTAATCCCAGCAGTGCCTCCTGCTCCCTCCAGAGAAGCCTCCTGAGAAGGCTGCAAAGCTGGGTCTAGAGGCTGCAGCCCACATTTGCTGGCCCTGTGAGCAGGTGACCTTGGAGAGGCTTTGCCATGGAGCGTGTTTCATGCGCAGTGGGTGACTGTGGATTGCCTTTTCCTTCACACCCTCTGTGTGCAGGCAGTGCCGGGCTGTCCAAGCCTCTCTCTGATGCCTGTTCCCATCAGGAGCCTCTGTGCCTTTGATGGCCAAGCCACGCCTGGGGTGCCCCAGCGCTTCACCCGCATTAGATACCACTGGGCTCTGAGAGCTGGGAATGCTCTCAGAGGAATCCACCTGGGTGTTCTTGGCCCAGGAGGGATTTGGGGGACAACACAGTCTGTGTGATTTACAGCCAGCCTGGAACAAACTACTTCAAAAGGAAAAATTCTTTGGTCCGGGAGAGTTTCAGAGCAGTGTTAGGTGACATGGGGATTATATGACTTGCTTCAGCAAGTCAAGGAAAGGAGCTGGCACAAAAGTCATCTAGAGAAGCAGATTTCTGTTGTACCTGCCTGTGGGGAGATGAGCAGCTCCTGCCATGCCTGAAGGGACCCTGCCCTGCCCACTCCAGGGCTGGAGCACTGACTTATTCTGCCCACAGAGAGGAGAGGAAAGGCACACACAGCAAGCTGACATGGAAACCTGCTAAGCAGCCTTGTGTTGTGTCTCATGTCCTGGGAATGGCTTCCAGGTGGAGAGCAGAGGGAAAGGCGCTAGCATGACCACATCAGTGTGCCACTGTGGTATTTGGATTAAGCACCTAATCACCCAGCAGCTGCGGGACACAAGAACATGTGCACAAAGATTCTCGGGCATCAGGGGCAGCCACTGCTGCTCTGCCTGTGTGTTTGTGCTCCTGAGTAGGGATGGGGGCACATGGATTCCCTGGAGGTGTCACCAGTCCAAACATTCCTGATACCAGCGCAGTGTGGGGGATTCTGGCATCTCCATGTGAGACACGGTAGGACCTTGGAAACATGGGAAGCACAGAATATGATTCCTGGGCTGTACACATTTCAAATGTATTTGTATTGTGTAAATTCCTAATTGCCACTAACGAGACAGTTATTACATATTTCCTCCTGAACCCATCTTCAGCATTTGCTCCTGCTTCTGGTCTGCCCACCAATTGTGCCAGCACAGTCATTTGTGCAACACAGGGTGAACAGGATCACCGCACTTACTTGGATGACAAATAACCCACCTTTCTGCAAAGTCATTTTTCAGCTGTTTGGCTCAGCAGTCATGAAGCTGCTTGTGCCAGTAGAGCACAGGTGGTAGCATGGTGGGTGGGCATGAAAGGGCAGGGAAAGGAGACGAGAGCAGCGGCTGATGAGAACTGTCTCCACATGAGGCTGCGGCTTTGTGGCAAGCAGCAACGCTTACCCCTTCGCTCCTGCAGCACATTCCTTTGCCCACCTGGTACCCTGTTACATCATGGATCTGGAGCAACCATTTTACGTTTTCCACATTGTGAATTGAGCTGCTTTTGGCCTCACCTCTAAAAAAAAAACTAAAACTCTGTAAAAAGTTTATTTTTAAACAGGATCAGCTTCTCAGTCACGATTCCCAGCACAGACGTATGTTTCCCACTCAATTCAATGGGTGGTGTGACATAGCATGGGCTGGAACAAGGGAAATGCAATTTACAGCAGCTGCCGAGACTGCTTCATAGAGTAACACCATTGAGCACTCCAAGTCAGGACCAAAGTGGGATGTGTGGGTCCACAAAAGACTTCACAACAATAATCACAACATTCTTCAACACCCCCACACGCCTTTAAGCTTAGCAAGTGCAATCTGCTGAATGGCTAATGATGTAAGGCTTCTTAAAGGAGTCTGTGCTTCTTTTAAGATTGGTGTGATAAAAAACAAAAGAAGCAGGAGATGTACATTGTCACACTTCGTGACGGGAACTGAAGAGATAAACACGGAATATAAATTCTTTTGTTGATATTGTGGTCCCTGAACTTTATCTCAAAAATCAAGCCCTTTAAATAATAAGCCTTAAAAAATAAATTAATATAATAAATAAGGCTTAACAAATAAATCTTGCCAGCTCCAAGATGGACCTGCTGCTGACCAGGGCTGAGCCCATCAGACATGGTAGTAATGCCTTTGTGATAACATATTTAAGAAGGATAACATTATTTTGCAGAAGCAATTGCAGCCAGAGAAGAGAGGAGTGGAAATACGTGAGAGAAACAGCTCTGCTGACACCAAGGTCAATGATAAAAGAGGGAGAGGAGGTGCTCCAGGTGCTGGCACTGAGATTCCCCTGTAGCCTGTGGTGCACACCATGGTGAGGCAGCTGTGCCCCTGCAGCCCTCGGAGGATCGGAGAAGAGCTGATGCTCTTTCCTCAGTGGGCCTATCTGCTCACGCTGCTGTGCCCTTTCAGGTAAGAAATAAATTCTCTTCTTCCCTACCAGCTGTACCAGGGTGATGAACTGCACCCCAGGGCCCCAGTCGCACCTGGGGAGCTCACGGCACTCTCCAGACAGAGCATTTTGCACAGCACCTTTGCCACGGGCCTGAAGGACACAAGCAAGTCATGACTAAATCATGAAATGGCAGCTTGAATTAAACATCAATTCACTTTCTTAGTGCCCATTAATATCAAGCCGTCTCTAATTGCAATAATTTGTAGTAATAAATGACAATTAATATCAGATTTGACTGGGAGAAAGATAATTTTCTGTCTAAAATGAGGGACATGAAATGAATTATTATGCAGGTTCTGCTCAAAGATATGATTTGGGTTGCTCATGGGGACCATCACAGGCCAGGCCAATGCTGTCTTCAGTCAGGACAGTTACAGGAGAACTTGACAAATGAAACTTTCAGGGTTGCAACTGCTGCGGACAGAGCCTATGGACTTTGCACCGACTGCTGAAAAGCATGATTTAAAACATGGATCTTAGGGCTTTCTTGCAGTCCTTGCAGAGTCTGAAACTCTGCAAGGACTGAGGTTTTCTGGCTGCTTGGGAGAACATCCTGTCTCCATGGAGCATCCTTACATCCAAAGAGTTGCCTTAGATATTTCATTCCCCACTTGATTTCATCTTACCTCAGGTACAACAAGGCCAGTAAGAGCTTTGCTTCACCCACCTTCATAAGTACTTCTCCCTCTGGGCACAAGGAACTTTGTGCTGTTACCATTTTTTTTTTCTTCTTTTCTCGGAAAAGCTCCCATTCAGGTCCCTCATGACGAATTTTACAGAAGTGGGGCTGTCAAGAAAGATCCTCCTATGAGGATTAATGACTAATCTAAAGTGGTTAAAAGATGTGAAACAAAAGGTGAAAAAGATGAGACGGTTTTTCACAGTGAAGGAGATAACCACTGGGGAGCTGTGCCGGCCAAGATTTTCATAAGTGATTTGGACAAGGGGTGAATGGTGAGGTGACAAAGCTTGCTGATGTTGCAAAATTGCCTGGGAATAACAATGACAACTGGGTATGAAGAGCTGCAGATGGATTTTATGCTGTGCAGTGACTTTGAGGATAAAACAGAAGCTGAAATCCAACACTGAAAAACGCCAAGTAACATGCACGCGGGAAAACAGTCCTAACTATGGACGCTCAGTGATGGGCTCTAAATTAGGTGTTATCACCAGGGAAGAGATCTTTGAACAGCTCTCTCTCAAATAACAGCTCATTACCCAGCGGTGGTCAAGAAGGTAAATATGATGTCAGGAGTTATCAGGAAGCAAAGAGACAGCAAAAGAGAAAACACCATTATGCTCTGGTATGGGTGTACTCAGACCCTGGATATTCTATCAGTTCTGTCTCACTACCCTAAAAGCATGTGCTGCAGCTGACAAATTGTGAGATAAGGATATTAAAGCCATGGAATTACTTTTATGGGAAGTGACTACAAATATGAGGACACTGAAATGTACAAGAAAAATGAAGACTGCTAGTGATAAATTAATAATAAATTATTAATAAAAATCATTAATAACATTGAGAAAACAATATAGAATGGCTCTTTGCTGCTTCTCAAAGAAGGTTTTGAAAAGAAAAGAAAAATACATAAATTTGGCAATTGCCTCAAGATATGAGATACATAAAGGCACAGATGAGTTGTAAAAGGAATAAAATACAACTAGCATAAGAAAAAGTCAAACTCTATTAAAAAAAATAAGAAGGCAATGCAATTTTTAGCTCAAGAAAATAGAAATACACAAACAGGAAGGGATATGTAAGTACAAACATGTATATGAATGCTCACAAACACAACTATTCCGAAGCCAAAAGGGTACACCAAGGAAGAAGCACCACCTACCCTGTCAGTACATCCTTGTGTAAACATCTACCCTGACCACTGTCAGGGGCCTCTCTCTCCCAAGACTCATTCCCTTTCCTTTCAGGATCACTGTCACAGATCAAGCACTGTTCTCTGCCCTCGGGTCTCTCACTGGAATTGATTCTTCACATACAACTGCTTCCTGGGACACTGGCAGCTGTCTTGAGCATGTAGCAAGAGAAGGTGCTTTTGTTTGTGACCATCTTTGTTCACAGAACAGCCTCTGTGCATTAAAAAGAAGGGAGTGGTAAAAAAAAAAGAAAAAAAATTCCACAATTTATTCATTTGCTGATTACTCCTGCCAGAAGAAAACTAAATCACAAAATCCTGAATTCTGCTGGGATATGACAGGTAAGAGCACTGTTTTTCTGTCCTCATATGGAGATTTGGAATCCTGTATGACAAAATTAAGTCAATAAATGCTATGTTTACAGAGGAGCTCAGAACAAAAGAGCTAGCAAACACCAGGAGGAGGGTCCAAGTCTCCTTGCACCTACAAGGGCAGGATTGATGCTTGCAAACAAATGTTTTAGTGTATGTCACACTCAGCTTCTGCTATAGCCAAAGTGAGCATCCTGTTGCTCTTTTCCTTTTATGACACAAAATAAACCTTGTGACTGGGAGGTGCAGGCTGGCAGGAAAATCATGTGAGACTGCTCTGGTGACACTGCACGTTCATTCCTTCCTCAAGATTCAATGGACAGGTCTGGAAAAGGTGAACATAGAAAAGGACATCGCATTTCCATACTACTGAGAAATGAATAATGCATTGGAAAGCAAGTATAAGCACCGTTTCTCTTCGAATCAGTATCTGGTGGTTTGACCTGGGCTGGATGCCAGGTGTCCACCAAAGCTGCTCTGTCATCACTCTTCTCAGCTGGGAAGGGGAGAGAAAATTTAACAAAAGACTTATGGGTCGAGATAAGGGCAGGGAGAGATCACTCACTAGTGACTGTCACGGACAAAAGGGGCTCAGCTAAAGGGGGGAAAATAATTTATCACCAATCAAGTCAGAGTAAGATTATAAGAAATAAACACAGATCTTCAAACACCTTCCCCTGACCCTTCCCTTCTTCCTGGGCCTAACCATACTCCTGGTATTCTCTACCTCCCGCCCTCAAGTGGCTAAGGGCGCTGGGGAATGGGGGCTGCAGTCAGTTCACGTTGTCTCTGCTGCTGCTTCCTCCTCCGGGGGAGTACTCCTCCAACTCTTCCCCTGCTCCAGTGCGGGATCCCTCCCACAGCAGACAGTTCTCCATGAACTCCTCCAATGTGAGTCCTTCCCACAAGCTGCAGCTCTTCACAAATTGCTCCAGCATGGCTCCTTCCACAGGGTGCAATCCTTCAGGAGCAGGCTGCTCCAGCGTGGGTCCCCTGTGGGGTCACAGCTCCTGCCAACAAACCTGCTNTCACAGCCTCACAGGTCACAGCCACCTGCTCTGGCCCTCCATGAGTCACAGGTGCATCTCTCCTCCACAAGTCCTCACCACAGGCTGCAGGGGAATCTTTTCTCTGGTGCCTGGAACACCTTCTACCTTTCCTCCTTCACTGTCCCTGGTGTCTGCAGAGCTGTTCCTCTTCTCTGGTTGCTGTTTACTTCTGCCCAACATCTTTTTTCTCACTTCTTAACTGAGTCATCCCAGAGGCACTGCTGCCATCACTGGCGGCTGTTGGGTCTGCCTTGGAGCTGGCTGGCATTGGCTCTGATGGACACTGGAGAAGCTTCTGGAAGCTTCTCACAAACCACTCCTGTGGGCCCCCACTACCAAAACCTCGCAGCGAAAACCCAACACAGTATCATGAAGCACATTACAAATTAACCACTTTCCCCAGACACTTGGTGTATTAAGTAGCTCTAGGCTGGGCCCCTGTTAGGGTGGACCACGCCATCTGCATTTATAAAATTGCCCATACATTTACTAAAGTGAAATTCACCCATTAATTAGTCCTGTCAGCGTTTTCCCTGGAAACTGTCATTAGCACATTGAGCTAATTACTACAACTAACAGCACTAGTGGGTGTTTGTATGTGCAGGGTGGGGAGGGGGAGAGGTTATTCTAACTAAATAATGGAAAGGACACCTCATTCTTACATTTACGTTAAAATTTAAATTCAGAATAACATCGGAACGAGATAAACCTGCCATTTTATTTACCTTCCATACGGGAACCTTTGCTATAGGTGGAAAAAAATATTCAAAGCATGGCAGAAATCTTCTGAAGTTAATAAACCAGAAGGAACAAGAGTCTTCTAGTTATCCATTCCTACATAACTCTGTGATGTTAAGTGTATTTTGACATAAGAAAAGGAAACTGAATTTGTGTAATACTGCTTGGTTTGATACCACGGCAATGCTACTCAGGTCCATTTCTACAGATATCCTTGCGCAGGATATTTTCCTACTTGCTTGTGTGAAGACTCTGGCTGGATAGGAGGACTTGAACATACCACAGAGTTATTTTGATCTGCCCAGTTCCTCCTGAGAGGTGAGTTCTTGGTGTGACAGAACCAATCAGCAGAATTAACATGAACCTTTTTGTAGGGGTGTGCATTAAAAGATTTTCCTTGTGTGTCCCAGAGGTTAGGGGCAGCTGTGCAGTCAGGGAACTGTGGCTCAGTTGATGGACAGTCTTTTTTGATGACATGGCAGCTGTGTATCCCTATGATGAAGGTCATTGCATAAACATCAAGTGAAATACAGTGAAAACTCTTTGGGGAGCCTGCTGGCTAACCCAACAAGGCAACAGGTGAGAGGGAAAATGGCAGTATAGAGATATGAAATTACTTTTAAAGGTCTTGGGATAAAAGGAGGCAAATTCTAAATCCAGGAGCCTTAACAGCTCATTGAGTCAGTGTGCGGTTTTGCCCGGGACAGAGTCCATTTTCTTAGTAGCTGGTACAACCCTGTGTTTCAGATCCAGTGTGAGAATAATGTTGATAACACAGTGATGTTTTGGCTGTTGCTAAGTAGTGCTAACCCTAAGTCAAGGACTTCTCAGTGTCACATGCTGTGCCAGTGAGGAGCTGCACGAGAAGCCAGAGGAGAGCATGGCCAGGACAGCTGACCTGAGCAGGCCAAAAGGATATTCCTCAGAGCATCATACTCAGGATATTGACTGGGGAGTGCTGGCTGGGAGTGGGGTTGACCGCAGCACAGGGACAGGCTGGACACCAGCCAGTGGGTGGCGAGCAGTTGTGTTGTGAATCACTTGTGTTTTTTGGGTTTTATCATCCTCTCTCCCTCTCCTTTCTATTATTAATAGAACTAGCATTATCATCATATTTTCTTTTGTTTCAGTTATTAAACAGTTCTTATCTCAGCCCACAAGTTCTATTTTCTTTTCTTTCCTCACTCCTCTCCCCATCCCACAGGTGAAGACTGTGTGTGCGCGTGTGTGTGGGAGGGGGAGAGGCTGTGTGTGAAGTGAGCGAGCAGGTGCGTGGTGCTTAGCTGCCAGCTGGGGTTAAATCCCAACAGCCACCTTGCCAGCACACACAGCTGCCCAACCTAAGCATCTCACCATTTCTTTTCCTTTTTTTTAGAAATTCACCTTATGCTTCATGTGGACACAAAGGAAAATGAATTTTAACAGCTCCTCTCCGTCACACTCTTGAAGTGTAATTGCAAGTACAGCTGTAACTGCCAGCATTGCCCACAACTTTTCCACATGGACAGCTCTCCACCTGCAAAATGGGAGCCCTTGGGAGGGGAGTGGCAATAGTCAGATCATTCACAGCAAAATACAGCTGGCAGATGGGCACATTATCCAGCTGACAGGCCCAGGACCTGCACGGGGAGAATGTCACTGCTATACCCACACACGTGGGCTTTCCAGAGTCACATAACAAAAGAAGGTGGGAATCTGAAAGCATTTGGTAAAAGTGAATGCTTAGAGACCCAAATGTCAGAACTGATGTGTGTGCTGGGAGCTATGTCAAGCTCCACAGGCCTGCATCCTCAAGAGAGAGGAATAACTGCTGGTCATACTATCCATGGATCACACAAGTGTCAGAATTGAGGATCCTCTCTTCTCGAGACACTGCAGAGCGCAGCACACGTTAGTAAGCAAGAGGCTATATAAGGTCACTGTGAAAAAACATTCCACCCCAATTAAACATCTTTTGCTTTCACTAATTTTACCCTAGTACAACCCTTGGAACTATAACTATCCAAAGCTCTAAGCAAAGATTTGTGCAGGTACATGCCCATGAACCCCTCAGCAGTCCCAGCTTTTCAGCATTCCCCTGCATATATAACTTTTCTCAAGCCTTTTATGCCTTCAAAGTCAGTAGGACAGTCCCTATGTGTAAAAAAGTTCTAACACACAGAATCAGAATTTAAGTAATGCTTTGTTAACCCAAAAGTATTTTCTATTCAATAAAGACTAGCAAAAAGTGTTTCTTTTACAATGAGACAAAAATACTTTAAATGGAATCAGGTCTCTGACCTCAAATAGGGAACTGGATTACTTAAACTTGCTAGGATTTTCACTTGCACTTCCTTGCCTTTTAATACTGACAAATTCCAGCTGTATTCCTCTAGCAACAAATTGATTCTCCTGTGGCTAAAATAATTGTATAAATAGGGTTGCTAATGTTTCAGCTCCTTTCAGCTGATTAATATAAAGTTGTGGAGACAGTGAGTTCAGCTTGTACTTGTGTAATAATATCTATTAACTTCTGCCCCCAATCTCTATGTGAAGATACTCCAGCAGAGAAGTAACGTGAAATAAGCACAAGGTGCAAAACAATTTTGGTGTTAAAAAATGAAAAGAAGAAAAAATTAAGGAAGAACTTAATCTGTGTCATTCATGCCAGATGGCTGCTTATTTAAGTAATCAAGTTAAGCAAGATGTATTTAGGACTATCTTGTTTAATTTGATTATTTAACTGAATAAACTGCCTGTAAGGCAGTGGGCTTTTGCACATGTAATCAGGTCACATTCAACTCTGGTTCATATTTGCTGATTTTGATATGGTTAGTTTATAATTTCTCTATGTAGCAAAACTGTTTTGCTTGCATGAGGAATGTTTTAGATCAGATGAGAATTACTCTGAGGCCCCAACTGATATTATGTTAATGCCTAGCAGATTAATGCTCCAGCAAATTTGCATATAATGAACACAGATCATAACCCTTTGCTGAAGTGCACATCCCTGTGTGCCTGCCCCAGATAATGGGCCCTTTTCCTATCAACGGGGAACCGGGAAGGGAGGAGAAGCAGGTTCTTTAATTCCTCTTTTATGCATTCAACAAAACTACCACCATAACTGCAGAGGTACCGAGTAGTTACTGCTACAGGAGTGATTATGCAAATGACATTATGCAATTCCGCTGACTGAACTAACACCACCCTAGGACTCTACATTTGTTCAGTCCACAGCAGATATTTCCAACCCATATAGTCTTCAACAAAGACAAGTGCTTATATGGTCAATAAACAATGATGTTCTGCCCTTTTTCCTGGCAAACTTTGTGAGCAGTTAATATCTAGGGGTTGTCCAAAAATTTTCCATTGGAACTGTTTTTATGAAAAACATCAAGTTAAAACTGAACAGCTTTTTTTTTTTTTTTTTTACTGAAAGGATGTGTCCTGTCTGTGGAATACTGTCCCTCTTCTGTCCCGGTGAACTGTGTCCCAAACAAAGCACACTTCCATGGGGGTATGATACTCTGAATATTCAGAGAAACTCAGGGTGGGAATCCTTTGAGCTGAGTGGGTTGACTGACCACAGGATGGTCAAACACTGGAACAGGCTTCCCAGGGAAGTGGGTGATGCCTCAAGCCTGCCATGATCAAGAGGCATTTGGACAATGCCCCTAATAACATTCTTTAATTTTTGGTCAGCCCTGAAGAGGTCAGGCAGTTGGACTGGATGATTGCTATAGGTCCCTTCCAACTTAAACTATTCTATTCTATTCTATTCTATTCTATTCTATTCTATTCTATTCTATTCTATTCTATTCTATTCTACTCTTTTCTGGACTCAGCTTAATTACTGTGGCACAATTTACTGGAATTAGTAATTGGTGTACTTAATGAAATTTCATTCAGCTAGGAAACCCAGCCTGCAGAGGGCAAGGAAGGTATGAAGAGCCTCAGGGCATTTCCATATCAAATCATTTGGCTCTACACTTTGACAAAACCTGTTCAAGAGGAAAAAAGATCAGTAGCTTTGTCCACTGTACAAAAATACATTGATTGCTGACCAAAAGCTTATTATTTAATTTGACTGACTACATCCAAATTTGGAAATTCTGTATGCTTTTTCTGTTTATCCTGCAGTCAGTTTGTGAACGTGGGAATGTGGAAAACTGGTTTCACACACCTAGCCTGGAGCAATGAGAGATCACAAATTTTGATATGAAGCTGATAGAACGAAAACTTGAACCTGTCTTTTGCTCCTCTTGAGCAAAGCCTTTGGCTCCACTGAAATGTTACGTTATATACTATATTTAATTTTATCAGAAATACACCAAAGGATCTACGAGTAATACGATTAAAACAAAATAAAATGCAGTGGGACAACCTCTATATATTTATTCAGATGTGTTACATTTCCTCTATATAAATCACTTTGCTTGGCCCATGACTGGGTTTTTTTGACATAATTAGAAGAAACTGTTTACCTTTTAGGGCATCAGTTAATTATACTTCAAGCTCACAAATTACACTTGTTTTTCATTATCCACATATGGAACTGTAAAAGCAGAGCAAATGCTACTGTTATAACACAGCATTCCTCTCCAAAGTTTACAAAAGCAGGGTGAGCTAATGGAAAAAGAACCACTAAATAAAGCACCAACTGGCCCGGTTTCTAGGCTTGCTTTTAACTTTTTCCCTTTTTTGGCCATTTCAGAAAAGATACTGTGATTTCTCCCACTTTATTTTTAACCAGACATGAAATAGCTAACAGGAACTCTTATCTTTTTCAGAGACATGTTGAAACATGTTGGTTCAGATTAATGAGATTTGCATCTTAAAAAAAAAATTATTCCGGCTCTGTTGCTCTATTTCCTTGTAAATAAGTAGACAAACAAGAAACTTCAGTTTCTCTATGTATGCTTATGTCCTTACTTGTTAGGGCCAGGCACTAGATTCATACTACACGGAACATAGGGAAACACTATATAGCTGCAGATTAATAAATTCAGACTTTTTAAAGGATAGTGTTGTGGCCAATAATGCTTAAAGAACTTTTTATTAGCATATTTTGCAGAATGATTTTCCTTCGACAAATTTAAACAGAATAAATGTATGTGAGCCTTTACAGCATGAATAAATGCTCAGTCCTTCTAACACCATCTATTTTTGATGGTTACTTGGTCCTAGCTGAATATGGGAATAATTTGTTTGATTTCTGAGTACAATTATATGTTCTGATGCAGAGCTAGTTTCTGAATTCCTTATAAAAACAATTACCTCCTGCTGTTCTTTAAAGAAAAAAATATGACTCATTTATGTGGCTCCATCATCCATGCTTAATTTATGTAAATAACTTATGGTCTGATACCATGTAAGCACCACTGGCACATGAATCCAAATAAATACATAAACTGATTGGAATGCAGAGTTGTCTCAGCACAACTAAAATGGTTTAAAATTATTAACAAGTCTTCAATTTTTATTCAAGTACAGATTGTTTTCTTATATTGAAGCGGACTGAGCTTGTAGGACTGTACTTGCTTCTAAGAAAATGTATACATAAGGGTCTCCACCCTTCATTAGAATGTAAAAGGGTGGCATCCCTAGAATCACTCAGGTCCTGCTGATTCCTGAACTGATTCACAGATAAGCAAGGGGTTTGTTTTTCACCCAAGTTGAGGTCATAGTCCAGAATTCTTAATATACCATTGGAGCAGATGACTCCCCTGAGGTCCCTTCCAACCCAAATTATTCTCCAATTCTGCACTTCTATCACAAAGTACTAAATTGCCTTTGACAGACCTTTCTCCTGAAGCCAAAATCTTGTTCTTATAATCCTATATGATGTGGAGGGAGGGCAGAAGGGAAAGGGTGGGGGAGACAATGAAAGTTAAACATGAAGTAACGCACAGTGGGATCTGGAGCCACAACCGTACAAACTCTGGGATCAGACAATTTATGCGGGATGCTGAAAGCTGACACAGCTGTGAGAGGTTTGCTGTCGATGCTGTCTGAGAGCACACCTGATATAAAGACAAAAGACACAACACAGAAGGAAAACCTGAAACACAAAACCCTGGGTAATGAGTTTCCCTACGGCTCTCATGGAAAAAATCTAGTCTGAATTCTGGCTGGAACAGAAGGAGATGGAAGGGCAGATACAGATTATTGGTATGCATGCATTGTGGCTGAAGGACCTAAAATAATTTTTTTCCCCGTGAGCATAATAGGGTTTTTTACATGATGTTGACATCTGGGACCAGGTAGAGCAGCATACACAAGGAAAGTTCAACTTAAAGAACATAGTTAATTTTGCAGAGCCAGTTATCCTTGTGCTGGACCCCCATCCTTACGGGGATAAAATAGTGTAGATTTCAGAGGTACTGTGTAATTAATTCTGAAGGAGGCTTGTCCCTAGTATCAGGTACATGAACTGCACCTCCACAAAAGAGCAAAATTAAGGAAAACCTATCAAAATGAGTAAGATATACCAGCATGCTGGTTTATAATTCACTTTGAAGAAAATTAGGCACTGTGAACTACTGAAGTTGCCACTGAGATTTCAGGAACAAAAAATATGTTACCAATAATCAGGAAGTATGAAATACTGCAAATCATTATTTTCTGACAACCCAGGGATCAAAATTTATGTTTTTTCTTGTTCAAGATGCTACAGAAAAAGCAGGCAGTTGGGCAGTAGGCAGGAACACTCTGTCTTTTGAAAGACTTTTATTTTATTAAGGTTGTCGGTGAAGCCCTGAGATAACAGGAGAGTCCTGGTGGAGTGCTCAGTGCAGGATTTCTTTTTGGTTCACTCAGACAATAGCAGAGAGCTAACCTGAGAGCACAGCTGCATCCTGATAGCCATGGTCCAGATGTATAATTAGGGAAAGACACGGCAAGGAAAAAGGGAGAGAGATCCTAAGTGAGCAAAAAGATAAGAGGAGAAGCACAAGGATGAACAGACTTGTCCAAGGTTACAGGGCACGTCAGCACTGCAGACAAAACTCACATCTCCTGACTCCCAGTCCAAGAATCACCCAGACAACAGAAGCATGGGGCAAAAGATGTAGCTGAACTTTAGGCTGTGTGAATCCAGGGCTCTCCGAACTGCTCTAACTTTGCTTCTCTGCTGCTCCATCATTAAAAGCAAGCTATGATCACTGACTTGTAACAAACAAATAACCTTGCTTCCGTGTCTGCAACCATCACCCTCACAACTTACTTCACAATTCTCCTCCCCGAGCTTCCACTCAGCCTGGACTGTTTGATGCCTGCTGCTTTTGTGAAGCTTTTGAAATTAATGCTTTAAAGCCTATATGAGCAGCTCAGAAGAAAAAAAAAAGACAGTTTTACATTTTTAAAAAGATGCTCTTATTCTCCTTGCAGCTGAGTTTTGGTGGCAGCTTGTGAGCAGAATAGTAAGTGGGAGTTTTTGTTGTGTTTTTCCAGGCCAGCCTGTCTGGGCTGTAGAGATCCATACTTTTTCTCATTTGTTTTTCACTGCAGTTAGGCCTAGGAAGTCACCTCCTCAGCAGAGGCTGCCCCTGTGTGGACCAAAGAGAGGGAGGTACACAGTGCTCAACTGGTTGAGCCGGATTGTGCCACTTTCTCCATCTTTGTGGACAGAGAAGGCCCTGTATCTCTCCAGCTGCCTCCTCCCCTCCTCTAGTCCTTAGCCAGTCAAGAGTCTATACACCTGCCTCCGTACACCATAGCAGTGCAAATGCTTCTATCTGTGACCTGCACAGACTTTCTCTAGATGTGCTAGCTGCCCCTGAGGGAAGCTGGTGTAATTCTACACCAACAAAAAAATTCATACTAACTGATTCCAAACAGAACCCTCCCAGAAAAGTCAGTGATCACATGCACCAAAAGGCATAACCCAACCCTCTGGAGAGCAAAACCAGCTCTTGGTTCTACAGCTAGGAACCACCACTAGCCTGAGTTTACAGCAAGTGCATTGGAAATTTCAAGCCTTTGTGACACTGATGGCAAATCAGATGAAATTTTGTCCTGTGAGCAAATGAGCACTGAAATAACTGATACTGGAATTGCTGAGGCTTGTGTTGCCAGTTCCCAGTCTTCTTGACTTTTACAGCAGACCTACAGTCTCAAATACCAAGATTATAGATCCAAATCACCCCAGCACGTTCCCTGCACCTCCCAGTTGCTATCAAAATGGTCTGGCTCCTTCTCCCATCTCAAAATCCCCCTCAGCCTTACACATCACCTGTGCAGCCCCTGAGCACCTGGCAAGGCAAAAGACACTGTGGACTGTAGCTGATCATGGCATCATACAATTATAGAGTGGCTTGGGTTGGAAGGGACATTAAAGATAATTTAATTTCAACCCCTCTGTCAAAGCATGCTACCCACTAAATTGTGTTGCTCAGGGCCCCATCCAACCTGGTCTTGAACACTTCCAGGGATGGGGTATCCACAACTTCTCTGGGCAAGCTGTGCCACTGCCCCACTACCCTCTTGAGGAAAGAAATTCTTCCTAACATCTACTCTAAATCTCTCACCTCGGTTCAAAACCATTCCCTATGTCCTATGTCTATCTGCCAGTGTAAAAAATTGAATTTTCCTCTTTTTACAAGCCCCCTTTAAGTACTGAAAGGCCACAATCAGGTCTGTGATAACACCTGTGTGCTACCTGGGCAGCCCACATACCTACGCAGCCTGGTCAGCAGAGTGAACTTTTCTGCCAGAACAGAGCCCAAAACCAATTTGAAGGTCTGTCCACTGTTTTCACAAAACTTGTCAGAAATACATATAAGTCATTATAAATGTACAATATCTTTGAGTCTCCTATTTCTTTGCCAAACTGGGCTGAAGTGTCCAAGCAATTAAAACTGACGAGAAAACTTTCAGAGAGACAGATGGATAGGGAGACAGGATGATGACATAAGGTTATTTTCCCCTTGAGGAAAACGTGTTAAAAAGAAAAAAGAAACCTACCAAAATGCATTGTTTGTACTTAGGAATTGTTATCAGACTTAATTAAATTTTGATTTCAGTTCTTTACTTTGCATCAGGATAAAACAACAACAAAAATTATAATTTATTATAATTATTAATATTAATTAATCATATTCTTATCACAATTTTATTAATTCTGAAGAAAATAATTGGCAGAAGATGATCTGTACAAAGTGTATAAAACTTTGAAAAAGGCTACTGAACCTTTTGAAATTTTTTTTTTCAATAATTTTCAAAAAGGCCTTAATTTTCCTCATTTTGCATTCCAAGAATTTGACTGAGAACCTAACACTGCAGCTACACTGAGTGCATTTTCTAATTTCTGCTTCTTCATTAAATTTGGAGAAAAAAAAACCCACAAAAACCCCAGCATTGTACATTACAGACTAAAATATCTTGAAGGGAGATGATGAAGACTATTGTTAAAGGCATTTGACTTTGATCATCTTTAGAGTGCAGTAAAAAAGAAAATAAGATTACCTTGGAAAAAATTACATATGAAATCAGGCAGATTGTAAGGCTTCCGATAAAACACTACTCTTGGCAAGCTACACTGGGGAAAAAAAAAAAGGCAGTTCCTCTGTCCGTCATGTGTATTTTTTTTAACATTTACAAATTATTTTTGACTTAGCCACGCAGGGAGCCTACTTTCAACCCTCAATTTGAAAATCATGGAGGCTTTATAAAGTCTTCCACCTGCATCTCTTTTTTGCATCACAGTTCTTTATCCTCTAAGGGATGAAAACCCTGGCATATAAAAACTTTGTTAAGCTGTCACTATCAATAGAGTAAAAAAAAATAATGGTTGACAAAGAAGAAACAAATTGCATCTTCGAATAAGTTTCCTTCATGCTCTTGTTAAAAGCTATAACCTCTGATGTTAACTAAATTTAACCCGTTCTGACCCTTGCGGTGGCCCTTAACCTTTTCTTTATTCTGCTTCCTGTGGTTGCTGAAGAAAACTGGCCCAGTCATTGGAAAAGCGCTCTCTGTTGCACACAAAGCCCCAGCCTGGCTGCTAGTCTGTCAGGAGGGATAGAATAGACGGGGAGGTCAGCACCTGTGCTGAGAAGCAGGTGACAGGGAACTGCTTGGACCATTCTAGGGCAAGTTGTAATAGTTTCTACCCTTTAAATATCGCACTGTAGTTTCGGGTATTCAAGGCAGCGAAGTTCACATTTTCTTTGTGAATGCAGACTTTAAACAAATTAATCTATTGCTGTTCAACTGACTGTAAAATTAGTAGATTTACTGTTGCAAAAAAAAAAAAAAAAAGGAAAAAAAACAAGAAGAGAGCTTTCACTTCCACTTTAATAAGGTCACGGATGTGTCCTAGGCTGCCAACAAAAGCAGCTTTTAAAATCTTCGCAGCTGAACCCAACAACTTGCAAAGGCTGTAGAACAATGTCTTCAATGTACAGTGGAAACTCCTCTCCCTACAGTCAAGATGTAAAACTAGACAGTTAAAAAACTTTCTATACTGTGAACTTTTAACTCTAATTGCATCTCGCCCCAGGGACCCACAGGCTTGCTCTATGATTAACATTTTAACAAATTCAGTCAGCCTTGCTTTTCAGGGAGCAAAATTGGTTCTTTGCCTGGATTCAGTAATTCAGCCCAAGCAATTTAATGGCAGAGCATGCATCTTCAAAAGATTTGGTTTAATTTCCACAACAGGGGCAGATCTCAGAAATCAAACAAAACTTTATCTGTTTCAACTATATTTGTATATTCTGTGCAGGGCATCAGTTAGCAGTGACCATTTACCACTCACTACAACAAAATTTTAGGGTTTACTTTAATTTTTTGCTGTCTCTTGCTAGAATAAAAATAGAGCAGTTTGTGTAGGAAGCAACTTTCAAAAGCTGTGGATGGAAAAGGAGTAAATGAGCTACTGCAGATCCAGAAATCTGGACCTACTACACACCCAGAATTTCTGTGTCCTTTAAATACATGTTTACTCTGACGTGTTCTCTGCCATATGGCAATGCTCAGCTCAGCACAAGGGAGTTTTTCATCTGAGTTATGTGCAAAAGTCTTTCATAAACACCAACGGGAAAAGGAACACTGAGGAGTGTAAAGGGGAGGCTACGGCCCCTCTCTGAACCAGGGGTCTGCAGAAACACACAGCCACAATTATAACCAGCAGGAAGGTAGAGGGGGGCTGTGCCAGCTGCCAGCAGGACTGGGGAGTGGGGAGGAGTAAGAGACTCTCTGCAAGTCTTCCCTGAAGCTTCCCTGCTGAAATGCCTTGTGAAGGAGGGAATTATACAGAAAAAACAGGAAAACAGAGGTGCACAGTGTAAGCAGCCCTCCAGATGCTCAGCACTTTTGTAAGCACAAGTGTGCAGGAGACTAATCACAGATTTAGTAATAAAAGTGAAAAAAAACCTGCTGTCCCACTCACTGCTACTGCTCCATGTCCAAGGCTCACAGGTATTGCATAAACCCAAAAATACCAGTAATAAATTCCTAATGATCTTGTTTGGCACTTGAAATTTTTTTGACCAGACACTTGTAAGCACAGCTTAGGGAGCAGCAAGATATTCACTGTGGACCAAGGAAAGACCACCTAGAGCCAGCAGGTAAGAGCTCCTTGCAGGTGTAAGGCACTTCAGCAGCTTGCTTCCTGCTCCCACAAATTGAATGATGAAGTCTGAATGACAGTAAACCATAGCCTCGGGTCTCCAGGTGAACACACTATCATCCAGCTAAGAGCATCCTCACCCTCTGCTGGGCATTGCAAACTGCTCACTGTAGCCAAAATGAATGGCTTTGGGGGGAGATTTTAACCAGGGACTATGCTGGTGCTGGCTTGATGGCTAAACTAGATGAAGGTCTCTTCCAACTTGGATGATTCTGTGATCCTTTGATTTTGAAATTAACCCCAAAACTGGTCCCAGAAGGACAGGAACCAGTTTCCAGCATCCTCAGGGAATACTGAAACCATCCCCCAGAAATCAGTTGTTAATGTGGAAGAAGTTTCTCAGTAGCATCTTGAGCCCCACAGTAATTACTAACATCCACACTAACAGATCACTGCGCTGCTCATGTACAAAAACCAGAAATCTTTCCATCCACCCATCCTTTCCCTTTTTCATATATTTGCATTTAAAATTATCTGGATAATGAAATGTCTGCAGTTTGGCACAAGGTCTAGCAGAACAGGCTTTAATACGGCACAAAAAATAACAAAGTGAAAACAACAACTTCGTAAGTAAATGTCAAATGAAAAAAAAAAGATTAAAAAATGGCAGATGAAGATTTAGGAATTAAAAAGCAAATAAATGACTGAGTGTATTGTCAGGGGTGGGCAGAAGATGATGTGCATCAGGCGAAGTAGAAGGAAGAAAGTTATTATTAACTGCACTTACGACAGTGTCTTTCCAATTAAGTCTGCAGTCTCACTGTGGCAGGCACATATGAAAACATGGTCCCAGGACAATTAAAATGCAAACAGACATGAGACAAAGAACAAGGAGAAAGACTACAATAAACCCCCAGAAAGATCAAGTTAATGGAGGACAAACAGCATTAGAAGGCTGCACTATTTCTTGGCACAACATATTTAATTAGAAAGGTAGAAAGAAAAACAAGCATCAGGTTTAAACTTAAAAGAATTAAACAATGGAAAGAGAGAAGGAACGCAAGTTGTATGCTCTGAAGTACTTTGCTTTCATGCAGGTAGTTTGTATCACAGTGAAGAGGATTATTAGCTTTATTGCTGCTACTAACGCTGCTGAAAATTATCTGTCTTGTGGGGATGGTTCTCAGAGTGGCAATAGTCACTAACTGCAAGGGGCCTGCTGACACGCTCTCTTCTAATGCATATTGCAGAGCTGATGATGAAAAAAATATCTCTCCAGGCCTCAGCTCTGCCAAAATTTCCCTTCATGTTTATTCAAATTCCACACTTGATTTCCAGACCATGAAAAGAGCAGTAAAAATCTTTTTTGTCTCGCCTTTTCCTATTGTGGAATATTTCCCTCTCCACAACTGGATACTGTAGAATTTCAATAATTTATGTTTCAATAGCACCAAACTGAGATCAAATTTTCTTACGCATTCTACTGATATGATGGTAATCCCTGCTCCCAAAGAGCTTACAACTCCAAAGGCATAAAGCCTGAGTGAAAAAAAAAAAAAAAAAAAGCACAAAAGAGCAGGATGGAAAAATTCGGCTCTATTTGCATATAATAGGAGAAGCTACAGTTGTCATTCAGCTCACCATATACTTGGCTAATTCTGTTACTGGCATTTTTCCAAATTCATTACTGCCAGCAAGGACTTTTAATGAGGATAAGGTGATGTGAAAGAACTTCAGATTGTGAACTGATTTATTAAAGCTTTCTGGGTTTGCACACGATTACCACATGATGTCTTCTGTGAAGATGGGAGAGCATGAGGCAATGACAGGTCTTTTTTTTACATGTATATACCACACTGACAAAATAAAAACACAGCAAGCACGTGAAACTAAACCATTCTAAGACCAGTTAAGAACAGAAAGCTTTTAACCCAAAAACATAAAGGTCAGGTTTTCATTGCATTTCTTCCTCCCGGACAGAAGAGGGGGAGAGGAAAGAAGGGTGACTTAGCTATGGCCTAAAGCATATAAGCTAAGAAGTTCTGATTGTTTCAGGCAGGAAGGACAGCTGCTTCCCATTGCTTCATTTTGTACTAAATCCTGAACATAAATACACGTTCAGTCTGGGTGTTGTTCCAGCTCCTGCGTGGATGGCTAAACAGCATCCCTCGATAGACACAAACCCCAGGTCTTCGGAAAGAGGTCCCCAGCAAACCCCCATGCTGTTCAGTGGCTGGCTGCCTTCGTGCGCTCCTTACAGCCGGGGACACGACGCTTGCACATGAATTTCGGCTTCTCTTTCAAAGGTTTCTGTCTCCGACTTGGACGGAGGAGCTCGCAAACCCGAGGCAGAGCCTCTCCTACCAAAGAAGGTAACAAATCCAAGCATCCGAGACGCCTGCGGACTGACTCACGCCGCTGCCGAGCCGCACACGCTGCTGACCCCTGCAGCCTCAGCTCTGCCGTGCGCTGCCCGCAGCCCGCACACACAGCCCGGCCGCAGCCCCGCCGGGGGACACGGACAGGGACGGGGACACTGCTGTGCCACACAGCCCCGTGCAGGGCTGCATCCGCCTCTGGGGTCACCGGCACAGCAAGGACACGGACCTGCTGGAGCGACTCCAGAAGAGGCACACAAAGATGATCGGAGGGCTGGAGCACCTGTCCCATGGAGACAGGCGGAGAGAACTGGCGCTGCTCGATCTGGAGAGGAGGAGGCTGCGAGACCTCACAGCAACCTTCCAGTGCTTGTAAGAAACATGGGAACGGACTTTCTGACAGGGCCTGCAGTGCCAGGATAAGGGGTTATGGTTTTACACTAAAAGAAGCAGGATCTAGACTAGAGGTAAGGAAGAAGTTTTCACAGAGAAGGTGGTGAAACACTGTCGTATTTTCCCCAGAGTGGTCGTGGATGCCCCATTCGAAACATTCGAGGTCGGTACACACAGGGCTCTGAGCAGCCTGACCGAGTTGAAGACGTTCCTGCTTATTGCAGAGGAACTAGAACAGATGAGATTTAAAAATCCTTCCCAACCCAAACCCAGATTCTCTGGTTCTGTGCCCGAACACACACACACACAAAGCACTCAGCACCCACGCAATCCCCGGTGGCGGCAGCGAACTGCCCTGCCGGGATGGCCCCTGAGCACAGCGCGGGCTGTGTCCCAGCTGCAGCCCTCACAGCCCCGGCGGCGGAGCAAAGGCACGCCGGGAACGCCCGGAGAGGAGGAACAGCAGCTCCCAGCACCCGCGCACACGGAACCGGGCACGCCACGTGTGTGGGCCGGGAAGCGCGGGAGCACACGGGGACGGGGAACATGGTCACAGGGACACACGGACCACGCTCGCGGCCACCACGGATGGGCGCACCGGCGGAAGCGCGCTCTCGCCCACGGGAACGCGCGGGGAGGAAGAGGAAGAGGAGGAGCAGGAGGAAAAGGGAAGGGGAGAGGCGGGGCGTGCCGCAACTTCCCGGCGGCTCGGGCCGCTCCCTCGGCTGCTTCAGCGGGCCGAGCCCGGCGGTTCGGCTCGGCTCGGTTCGGCCCGGCCGGCAGGTAAGAGAGGATCTCAGGGAGCCGCGGGTCGCGCACACGGGCACGCGCGGCCGGTAAGGCGGACACGGCAGGGCACGGTCACACACCCGCGTACAGCCCTTCTTCCCTTCTTCCCTGTTTGCAGGAGAGACACCCGCGGGATGCAGCCGCCCAGCTCGGGAGGCGCGGCTGCTCCTGCGCTGCCCAGTGTGCCCGGAGCTGGCCGCTCCTCAGAGCTCCCAGTCAGCCGGCCTTGCCTTGCCAGCACAAGGATGATCGAAATGCTCAATGCGAAACACACCTGTCTGCCGTGTTACGCGAAGAAAAACCCTTCCGTATAAAAGGGTTGTTTTCTTTCAGACAGCTAAGATTTATTAGATTTAAATAGCGTCTGAGAATGAAGGAGAATACCAACAACACCATGTATTTAGCAAAGCAAAATCAGCATTTCCTTAAAACAAGCTGCTGTTCCATTGCTGAGATACTGTTTAGTTTTATATATCAGTAGCTCTCAAAGGCAAGCCAAGCTCCTCTGAATGGAAGATAAATTTAATAATATAATAATGGAGCAGTGATGCCCAGATTGCAGACCAAGTCTGCAGTGCATGATCCAGAGCTGGTTTATGAAACCATTAAAAAAACAAGGACATCATGGCTTTTGCGTGGCTGCACTGATGATGCACAGAGAATCTTGGGTGTTGGTAGTGGGTGTTCAATCATAGAGCTGTTGTCAGAGACAGAAAAAAGCTGTTTTCACAGGGGTCTGGACTGGACAGAGCCAGAGCCCAGGGCAGGAAGGGATGGTAGCTCTACCAGCTGGTTCTGGCTTCAGCTGTAGCACACAGGTATTATCAGACTGCCCTGTTCATGAACTCATCTGGCTCCTTCTTCAGGCAGTTTGCATGGACATTGTCCCTACTGCTGAGGTACGAAGTCCCTTCCAGGTTCTGGACTGTCCCCTTTTCAGACTAAGTTTATTCACAGGCAAATCATTTTACTTGTTTTTGTGCCAACACTGCTTAGAATTATAAACAGCTTTTTATCCTTGCTTTACACCTTTCCCGTGTGTATGTATGCACACAGATTCATGCTTACACAATGTCATATATGTGTGTATATATATGTGTATGCATGCATGTATTTACAGTCACATTCCCCCTTGGGCAAAAAAGATGTCACTCTTGCCAGCTCCTCTGGTATGACATGTTTGGTTTTCTGCATCATCCTTGGCTTTTCATGTAATTGATCTCTTTTAAACATAAAATAGGAAAACTGCAGAGAATACTCACACTTTGGTCTTTATTTCCAAAGTTTTTTGCAGCTGTTAAAAAATGGACGATTTCTGAAGGTCTGAATGATCACCTGCACCAAAAGTGCCAGGGGATTTCATGAACTGGGGAAGAAATAGAAAAAAAAAATCCAATGGAAGAAATGTCTTAAAGATGAGTTTCAGTAGTCTTCAAGCACGGGTATATTTTGAAGCATGTTTGAAAGTTTATAGCTTCATGAGTACTGTGTCAGGATAGGTGCCTGTAACTATTCAGATATAAATTTGAAAGTGAGGAGAAAGGAACTAGAAGCATTGGATTCTTTAAAGGAGTTCAGGCTCAGATTTTAAGATACCAAAGGTAACATCAGTTCATACATTTTGCTCATTTGTCAGATTTTCTCTCCCTTTTTTACTGTAAAACGACTGTTGATTGCTCATTCTGCATATGTATCATTTTAAAAGAGTAGTTACAAACACGAGGGTTTACTGAAGTGGAGTCAAGTCTTTCTAATGTAACTAGAAGAATCTGACTGATGGGGTAACTTGTTTATTCTTCTTTCTCAGAATGACTGCCTTGTGCACAATGAAACATTTATGTCAAGCAACCAGAAATGAGAACAGCTATGCAAAAAGGTTCTTTGGTACTCTTCTGACACAGACAGCGGAAAAGTGGCTCTTTTCTCCATTCTGGACAGTGGTACCTGACCCTAGGAAGGCAGCTGTGTTTGGGCTTACTCAGCCATTTTGTACAGATGGAAAATCTCACGCACAACCAAAAAGGAAAGCAGCATTTGGAAGTGTTGGGCGAAGAATTCCCTATCGCATTTTGCATGTAATCAACCAGGACGGGGAGAGCTTAGGAACCATGCACCGAGCAGAGGCGCTCAGACTTATGGATGAACATGGCCTGAAACTGGTTCTGCTTCGTGAGAATGTAGAACCTCCAGTTTACAGACTAATGACTGGGCAGCAGATTCACGAAGAACAGCTTAAACGTGCTGAGAAGAAAAAAGCAAGTCCAAAGGCAGGTATGTGCACTGTAAACACTACAACACTGAGGACTTTGAAAAATGCTGCACTAAAAGTGGTTTCAAGAGATTAAATCCTCTTACTTGTATTTGTGTAAATCCAAAGCAATGTCACTGCAGTCCACGCTATTAAGGATTTGCAGTGGTGAAAATAAAATTTTGGATTAGTCCAGTTATCCAGCGAAGCCTTCTATTGCCCTCTCAGGATTTGCTATTTTGTCATCCGCTGACTTGTAAAAAAAAAAAAAATCTTTGAGTGAATATAACTAGGCTGTGGTTCTATGAGACTCACTGAATTTCTGTTCTTTTACCAAGGCATACAGTGACAGGCAGTTTTTACAAACTAAGGACCAGATACACCAATATAATTACACAGTTTGTCACCAGTAGGCATGAAACACTCTGTTCCTCATTTGCTGCTAGGAAGACAAAGTCCAGAGCCCTTTCTTGTACAGAGTAAGATAACTTTTCCAATATTGAACACTTTTCTGGTGGGTTTTTGTTTGTTTGTTTAAGACTGCCCGCTCCAGCAGTTTAACAAACTGAGGCTGGCAGAAAAGTTTTAGAAAAGCCATGTGACCTTGTATCCTCTCATAACCTCAGGCTAAAAAAGATAGCTGTGGTGTGGATAGAGTTCTCATTTTGGAGGATAGCATTATTGTGGTAGTGAGTTGCTCTGTTCAAGAAACCACAAAAATATTATTCAGATGGTAACTACTTTAGAGAAACTTGAAGGAGGAAGAGACTGTAGATTGCTCGAATGTATTACAAGACATCATCATACTTCCAGCTAAATGTTGCACTTCACTGTTCAATAAAATGGGCTTGAGATGAAGAGCTATCTAACGTCAAAGCTTTTACCTTAAGCTGTCCTATGTGCAGAACACAGGAATTGCCACACTAAGTATTTAATTCCAGATCCAGTGCTTACCTATCTGTTAGACCCACACTGTGGATCATATGAACAAGACTGTAATTAAAAGTACCTTAAGCCTTCTGACCCTGAAGAGATTTCCCTGTGTGCCTCAAACATGCACTCAGGCTCCCAGTTAGGGCAGTGAGTGCAAGAGTATCAAGCAGGCACCCTCTCAGGTGAGAGTGGTGCATGCTGAGGCAATGGGCTTGGAGTGCTCTGAGAAAGCAGCAGGGAGGAGGGAGTCAAACAGACAAAGCACCGTAAGCTGATAAAAGAGAGCAACTAGTACAGGTTTGTCAAATGTTAAGCCACTACAGTTTCAGTTCTGTTTCAAACAGGGGTGGTTCAGAAGGAGTTATCCTTTTCTTCAGCTATTGCCAAGAACGACTTAGAGATCAAGACTAAACAGATAGCACAGTGGATTGAAAAGAAACACCATGTAAAAGTTACCATCCGGCAAGCAAAAGGTAGCAGTACAGACATGGTAAGTGCACTCCTGAAAGTCGGACCAGTCAATGTCATTGAGGAGCTGCAGCTCTATTGACCTTCCTTCCCTCTTAGGTACTGCCACAATTTTTAGTCTCTCAGTGGAGATGTAGGTCCTGTGAAAGTACTGGTTGCCTGCCTTAAACTGCTCCTTTTCAAACACTGGTGTAGAAAAGTAGTCCCAGAGAGACAGTTCAAGCACCATGCTTCCTTAAGACTCCAGCTGCAGTACTGGCTTGTACAGCAGAGTCTAAGCAGTTCCTACTCCTATGCACCACCTTACTAATGCCGCTGGCGAAATTTTCTTATCTATGGCTTTAGCCAGGTCACCCACTGAGTACTTTACCAGTGTAGTTTAAAAAAAAAAAACCAAAAAAAAAAAAACTGTCCATATTTTAGCTGGATTGTTACAGCACAGTTCTTCTGGAGCTGCATTTATTCAACTTTGGCTAACGTTAATTGTCCATTCCTACATGAAAAACTATTGGAATGGTGTTCCAAGACTAGCAAACTGAACATCTCTAAAAATGTTAAGAAGCTGATGGCACCCTCCTGGTATAATTGCAGGGCCCTGAGACTTCACTGTTATTCACAAAAATTGATTTTTTTATAAATGCTCTGTATAAGACTTTTCTCCTTGTAATGTCTGTAGTGAATTAGGTGTTCTTGACAGTTGTCTCAACTAAATTGCTGGGGAAAATTGTGATAGCACTTCACCCAAAAATAACAAAACTCTTTATAGGAAGGTAAATTCACAGAGAAGGGTAACAGGAAGAACTGATGATGGGAAGGAACAGAACATTTCATGACATAGTCCTGATTTACACTGTCTTTAAATTTAAAGGCTTAATGATGAGGTTAGGAATTCAGTGTGTTACATGAAGGCACTGTTACTCAGTTCAATACTGTCAGGTCCTGCTAACCTCAGAACAGTATTAACCCTTAAGAAAGAAGCCTCATATAATAATATATCTGAATCTAGAGGAAGAGGAGGATGGAGTCAGATGCAGACTACTCTGATGGACACCTTAAAGAGCAAAACACTGACTCAGCAGTACAGCCTAAATGTTAGGAAATGGCTGAATCCCCCTCTAGTGACTTGCCTAAACCTGCTTATCAGTTAGGAACACTTAGGAAAGGACAAGCTGAAGGGCTCAAAGCAAGACTAGCAACTAGCTTGTTTCAGCTAATACCTAAACTAAGCAGGAGAACATGTTATTACAGAGTGGCTTGAAATATTTTTCTGCCTGTATTTGTGTGTTCATTTAGTTCCATTTTTCTCCTCCTTTTTAGTTCATGCTTTTTGATCAAATTTTGGAGACTATGTCTGAGAAAGCCACTTACCTTTCCAAGCCAAAAGTTGCTAGAGAAGGAGTGAGTACCTGTGTTTTGAGGCACATGTCTGACAAAGAGTTGAAAGAACACCAGAAGATGGAAACTAAGAAAAACAATACAGTAAAGAAAGATGAAAACGAAGATCTGAAGTCAAATGAGTTGCATCAGTGACTTTCTGACGTGGTGTAAGCAATATATATTTATTTTAAAAATAAAAAAATATATTAACTTCAGATAAAGTTATTGTTGAGCTTTGCATTGGTCATTCCATGAAGAAGACTGTCTTGGCTAACCTTTGCTACAGAGTCCAATTTCAACAGCCAGTGTTGCATTTTCCACGAGCTTATCTGCTGTCTTGCTCTCCATCACAACCTCATCCTTTCCTGGCTGTCTTTTAGGAGGAATGTAGCCACTGAGACGAGACGCTAAGCTCCTCTTGGGACGAGAACGCTTTGCCTGGCAGAAATAGATCCAGAATTAGTACACTTAACATGTTATCTGTGGAGCAAAGACTACTATTGTGGTGGGGAAAAAAGAAATCAATGTACAGGCTAGGAATGCATTAGCTAAGGGAGGTTAATAAATTAAGAAACTCATAAATTACCTAGATATTTGACCTGTTTTCCTGCTTGAAGTCACTTTCTAAATCAGGTAATGTTTACTCTCCTCTGCAGTGACAGGGTAGGGGTGAGAAGACTTTTCCAAGAGTGTAACTTACTTTCAAGTTCAGCTTTTTCTTCTCCGGATCATGTACAACTGCATGTCTTGCTAAGCTCTGCTACAGTTACAAAAAGCAGGGGGATAAAAAAAAAAAGGAGTTAAGTTTATAATTTCAGATAACGGGATTCAGATCAGAACAGTTAAAAAACACATACCTTCATTGCAAACACTTTTCCACAGCCTGGATAATCACAAGAGAATGGTTTTTTCTCCTCATGAAAAGAGAGGATATGGCTTTGAAGGTTAAATAAAGTTGTGTAAGTTCTTCCACACCCTTCCCTGGGGCAGCGGCAGACTTCCCTCTCCACAGCATGTGTCTTTTGATGCTGCTTGAGGTAATCCTTCCGTTTAAAAGTTTTGTTACATTCACTGCAGACTACTGGCTCTAAGTGGGAGAAAGAAAGGCAGTATAAATTAACAATTTCTTAGCTCAGAATCAAACCCTAGTGGTTTACTAGAAACAGTGCTAAAATTAACATGTAATCGAAGGAACTTAGAGACTTCAGGAGGATAATGCAGTATGAATTATCCAGGTTTGAAATCCTACATAAAACATTTTTTTTTTGTTAACTGAATCAGAAAGTTAAGTTAGTATATTGAGCAGCATTTTCATCAGTGGTCCAGCTGGAGTGACAGCCACTTTACCAATAAAATTAGTAGACAAGTTTGGGACACACTGACAAATTGATGAAATGAGTACAGCAGGGACTCCAGATCAGCAGGTGGTTTAGTATTTGTATCATAAGCTTACTAAGGCGTTTGGAATTTACCTGCATGACTGACTTTATTATGTTTCAGAAGCTCTGTCCAAGTTTTTCCAATATACGAGCAGTTTTCCTTCTTGCATGCATAGCCTGTTGGATAGGACAGATATTTACAATCACAAATGGTCTGGCAAACACAGTCCAGTTTTACAAGGGGGAACTCCCACTTCCAGCATTTGAAAATTAAAAGGAAGTTATTCCTTGTCTCTTCCCATATTGCACAGGAATGGGATAAGAGACAATGAACAATCAACACAAATTGGAACAAGAGAAAATCCTAACAGTTTTAAGTAAGAAACCTTGCATCACTTACACCAGTTGTGCAAAGAGGCTGTGGAAGCCCTAGCTCTGGAACCATTCAACACCACTGGATACTGACCATACAATAGTATTCCAGAGTCTGAAGAGATTCCATTCTGTTAAACAGGCAGGAACCACAGAAAGTCAACACTATTTAAATCCCAGGACTGGAATGCTCAAAAACCTATGAACAAGTCCTTGTCTTAAAAAACAGGTAACCACAGCCTTCTGGGTACTCTTTCTAGTCTGTTTGGTTTAGGTTTGGCTTTTTCACATCACTGGAAAGCTGTTTATCTGTCAGTGAAAGAATGAATAGGAGGGCAGCAGGATTAGCTCAAACATACATGGCCACATCACAATGATTTCACTTAAAAGCCTCTCACATAGATTCATTCATAACTAAAAATACACATGGTTCTGCCAAGGCTCCATAGGAAATTTGTGGCAGAATTGGCAACTGATCCTCAGCTCTGGACATCTAGGCTAATGCCTTAGCCATCAGCCCATCTCCAAAAGATGGATTATTTGCAATGAAACACGTCGGGAGAAGAAATAACTGAAGGAATCCTGAGCTCTGCTCAGACTAAAACAAACACACCATAACTGAACACTGCAATGCCCTGCAGTTATATCCCACTTTACTATTAAAATGGTTCTTGTCTTGTCGGGATCTCTAGGCCCAGAACACTTTCAGATTTGTCATGCATCTGTGCATACTCTCCACTGGAAGCAGTCATTTTTCCTTGGCTGAAACATAACTTAAAAAGAAAAAACAATTTTACCTTCATGTGTCTTCTCATGCCGCTTTAGTCGACTTGGAGTAGAGAAACACTTTCCACACCCTTCTTTATCACATCTAGGTACAAAACAGCAGTGGTTTCATTTCTTTCACTGTATCTACGTATTTTCTGTTTAGTCAAGAACAATTAAAATGAACAAAATAATCCAAGTATCCCTTTGCCTGCAGATCTGTGTGTGTCCCCCCACTGTGTAAAAGTAAATTGCATAATAGTTTTTAATAGACTTGGATGACTTTGAGAGTTAGAACTATTGTATGATTTCCAAATATACAGCAAGTTGATCTTTAGCTGTAGAGTCAAGCCTTGTATCGTCCCTACACAGCAGGCTCTTCAAACTTAAAAGAAGGACAGAAAGTGGAAGGTTTAAGTGGCTTGTACAGGACCAGCAGAACACTGACATTTTCCTCTGCCATCCAACAATAGTAGTGCATTTCACTTAAGTGGAATGAACACTCATGTTAAGTGTGACCCACCTGTAAGAAATACAAGACTGAACTTTGCTTTCAGCAGATTTATGGTGATGTGTGACCCAAATGGAGTTGCAATGCACAGCTTCCAAGATTAGTGCCCAAGTCTCTCCCCTTTTTCTACGTACTGCTCACACTGACGTCAGCCAAGTCACTGCTTCTTACTGGGAAATAAAAGTAGCTGCATCCTTCATTACTGGGCAAGCTCTTATGCTTGTATTTCAAATTATGAATTGAAAACTGGGGGGTGGGGGGGGGGTGTTGTGTTATTTTTTAATAAAACTGCTGAAATGCTCAAGTTACAGAGTACCAAGATTGTTGCTCAAAACAGATCACTGAGCAAAGGACTAGTACAAGAAATATACTTGCAGCCCTGACTACAAACTGATTTCTCTTTTTTTTTACTGCCACATTAATGAAAAGGCTGAGAATGTGCCTACTTTCATCTACAGTGTTCAACTGTTAAAGTTCAGCATTAAAATTATCCACGTACTTGAAGGGAGGTTCATTGGTGTGGTGACACTGATGAACTTTAAGTTGTTGATGCTTCTTGAAAGATTTGTTACAGCCTTCAAACTCACACTATTGAGGAAATTAAATTATAATTAGAGGCCAAATAATGACAGTTCAGATGACGTGTTTGCTGAAATCCCAGTCATGTATTTGAACTTATCTAAGTACCACATAATCACAAGTTGAAGTATTTTACCAGACACACAAGGAGCTTGTTTAGCCTCCACTGTACAATACAAAGATAACTACTCACCACATATTGCTTTTGCTGATTTTGATGCTTGCGCTCAACGTGCTTCTTCATGTTTGATTTTGTTCCGAATTTCTCATTGCAGCCATCAGCTGTGCACCTGCAAATGAACTGCATTTTTTATTACTGCTATCAAACAGTGACTTGTTCCCTAGGCAGATACAGAAATCATTGTACAAGAAGAACAAACAGAAGAATTACTGAATCTCACAACTCAAATATATAAGTTTGTTTTGAAGACACTAAAAACCGGAGGCTAAGTTAGCCTTTTAATAATGCATTCTTGGGGGAGATTTGCCCATTTCTTTAAGGATCTGTTAGAGATCACTGCCAGAACAGGGGGTTTGATCCCACCCGGCATGCACACTGTTATGGCCATGCCCATGAAACCAGAGGTACGCATGCCCCGTCCCACCGCCCTGTTTAAACTTCCTTCCTTTACGAACAACCGCACTTCAGCCTAAGAAGTAAAAACCTGGGCCTTACTCGAACGGCTTTTCCCCGGTGTGCGTGAGGAGGTGTCGGGCGCGGTGGAAGTCCCTCGTGAACCCTTTGCCACAGCCTTCATAATCGCAAACATACGGCCTCTGAAAGAGAGGAGCTGTTCCAGGGACAAACCCAGCCCCTCGGGGGCTCGGCCTCCCCGCGGAGGCAGCCGTCAGCGGGACTCCCCGGCCGCCCCGGGCCCGGACACAACACGCAGCCCCGGGTGTTCCGGCACCCCCGACGAGCTGAACCGGCCCGCCCGGTCAGCCGCGGGGTCCCGGCGCGGCGCCCACGCCGCGGTCCCACAGGCCCCTCCCTCGCAGCCGGGGCGGCTCACCTCGCCCGTGTGCCGGCAGAGGTGGGCGGACAGCTTCCAGGCCTTGTTGAAGGTGGCGTCGCAGCCGGGGAAGGAGCAGATGAACGGGCGGACGGGCAGAACGCTCCCGCCACCGCCACCGCCCTCCTGCGCGCCCGCCATGCCGGAGCGCACGTGACCGAGCGGGAGGGCGGAGCGGCGGCGGCGCGTGCTCGGTCAGGGGGCGCTGAGGGGCTCTGCGGGCCCGAGGGTTCCGCGCTGTGCCTGTCCTGTGTCCCCGCACAGAATCAGGGAATATCCCGAGCTGGAAGGGACCCGCAGGCATCATCGAGTCCAGCGCCTGGCCCGGCACAGCGCCATCCCCAAGCGTCACACCATGGGCCTGACAGAGTTGTCCAAACACTTCTTGAGCTCTCTCAGGTTGGTGCTGTGATCACTTCCTTGGGGAGCCTGTTCCTGTGCCCGGCCACTCTCTGGGTGAAGAATCGTTTCCTAATATCCAGCCTAAATCTCCCCTGACACAACTTCAGGCCGTTCTCTCAGCTCGTGTCACTTGCACTGCAGAGAAGAGATCAGTGCCTGCCCCTCTGCTTTCCCTCGCGAGGAAGCTGCAGACTGCAATGAGCTCTCCCCCACTCTCCTCCAGGCTGGACACATCAATGGCTGAACAGCAGCTCCTCACACGGCTTCCCCTCTGGACCCTTCACCATCCTTGTTGCCCTCCTTTGGATTCTCTCTAACAACTTAATGTCTTTCTTATTCTATGACACCCAGAACTGCCTCCAGCACTGGAGGTGAGGCAGCCCCAGTGCAGAGCAGAGCAGGACAATCCCCTCCCTTTGCCTGGCTGGTGATGCTGTGCCTGATACCCCCAGGACAGGACAGCCCTCCTGGCTGCCAGGGCACTGCTGGCTCATGTTCAGCTTGACATTGACCAGGACCCCCTGGTCCTGTTCCATGGCGCTGCTTTCCAGCATCTCATTCCCCAGACTGTATGAACACCCAGGGTTGTCCCTGTCCCAGGTGCAGAATCCAGGACATGGCAGAGGAGATCCAGTCATGCAGACATCCACACGTCTAATTCTGTGTCCCTTGCCACACATAACAACCCTTCTGAGGTTTTAAGGATGTGGGGGCTCTGCTGTCTCCCTGAGAAGGATTTCATGGCTTTTGCAGGTGCCAGGTCGTGTCGTGGGCAAAGGCCCTCCAAGCAGGTTTGTTTTGGTTCCCTGCCTTGCCCAAGGATGAGTCTACATGGTGCTGGTCAGCCTCTGGTCCAGACCAGGGGAATCTCATGGACTCTGACATCAGCCTCTGCTGGATGCTACTTAACAGCTGCCCCAAAATTCAGGTGTTTTCAGCCTGGGTTGTTTGGGATCCTACAGCACCCCGGCCTGTGGTCCTGCTGTGTCCCCAGGCCACCTGAGAGCACAGCTAGAGAAAGAGGACATAAGGCTAAGCTGAGCTGAGGGTCTGTGATACCTTGCCCAGGACCTTCCTGGTACTGACTTGGAGCTGAGAGAGCTGGGGATGTTTAGTCCAGGGAAAAGTAAGCTTGAGGGGGAACCTTATAGCTCTCTACAACTGCCTGAAAGAAGGGTGTAGGCAGGAAGGGGTAGGTCTCTCTCTTCTCCCAGGTATCAAGTGACTGGACCAAAGGAAATGGCCTCAAGTTGTGCCATGGGAGGTTAGATTGTATATTAAGAAAAAAGTCTTCAGGATAAGGGTTGTAAGGCATTGAAACAAGTTGCCCAGGGAAGTAGTTGAGTCACCATCCCTCAAAGTATTTAAAAGATGTGCAGATGTGGCACTTGGGGACATGGTTCAGAGGTGGACTTTGCAGTGCTGGATTACTGGTTGGACTTGATGATCTTAAAGGTCTTTTCCAGCCTAAATGATTCTATGAGCACGTCATCTACTCTGTTTTGCTCTATTTGAGTTGTCACACTAGCTTTATTTTAGGTGACGTCCTCCATCTGCTGCAATTGTCCCCACAGAGTGAGTGTGAGGAACAGGGTAAGAAAGATGAAATATGAAAGATGAAATATGAAAGATGAAATATGATTGTAACAAGGGAACCATCCTGTGGAGAAAGAAAATCCCAATCCTTCTTCCTCGTTTGTGTCCTCAGAGCTGTAAAGCCTGAGCAGATGGCAGTGCTTGAAACAGGCTGGAGAACTGGGGGAAGAAAGACGGGGAATAAGGGTCAGGGGGCTGCAGGAAGGAAGGAATGCATGAAGTGAGGTGGCAGGAGTGCCAAAGGATGGGGAACCTAATGGTTGTGCACAGCACATGGTGCGGAGGGAAGATGCTGGGCAGAGTAAGGAGTTCATGCCATCCCTGTGGCCCTGGGGGAATGTCTCTTATCTCTCTCATCTGTAGCAGCATTAAGGGAAGGGCTGGGTCAGTCAGACCATCACAAAGCAATGGCAAGAAATCAGCTTCTTTTCACCAGGGCAGTCAGTCTGAAAAAATCTCAGCTTCTAACAAATACTATCCAAAAAATATAAAAGAAAATGTTGCTGTGGTTTTGGTTGTTTGGCGTTTTTTTGCTCTGGGAGTTGCAATAAAAAACAAACAAGGAAGTTAAAAAAGAAGTTATAAATGTTCTTTTTTTTTGAGAACTTTTTTTTCCCTTTAATGTGAAAACATGGTATCGCCTCCGGCTGCTCTAAAACAGGTGAGGAAATAGCATGTAAGGCAGAAAATTTGGGAAATGTCGCTACTGGCTATACAGAGAACAAATATTCTTCACAGTGGGTTTTGCACTGTGCAATGCCAGTTTGAGATTTCAGCAGAATCCTCTGGGAATTTTAATCCAGCTTTGGAAATACATAAATAGTGGGTGATTTAAGGCCAGAGGGATTCTCATTGTGTTGTATTTTTTATGTCTTCTGACTTGACTGTGAGAGGGAGGATTTTGAAGAGTCCTCTAGGAGAGCTAGAAAGAGAGTGGGTTGCCTTTCAGATCTATAATGTTATGATGTTATAATTTTCCACTGTAGGAGGTGAAAGGTAAACCTGCTAAGAGGTAGACATATGCAATGGAGAAAAATTAAACCTGCAGATAAACATTTCCAGAGAGAGGTCCACAGTGCAGCTGATCAATTTTAATAATCTGTAAGCTGAAAGGGAGCAAAAACTCAGAAAAATGAGGCAGTTCATTCCCTCAAGAAAAAAACAACACACAACTCCTTCACACACACGTAAAACCCCCACAGGGTAGTAAATCCCTCAGACTCTGATTGAAACCATTTCTTTAAGCTAAGAATTAAGTATCAATCAGGGAAAGACTTCACAAAGTGCTGTGAATATTCATATCCCTCTGAAGAAGTGCTGAGTGAATGGGCCACATACCATTTTCTACCAAAGGCTGTTTCATTTTCCCATCCCACCATTCTGCTACTAGTGATATTTACCAAGGTAAGTTGCTTCCCTTTGTACAGCATGGTTGAAGGCAAAGATCTTATGTTCATGAACATTACACAGAAGTTATTTGAATTTGTATTAAAATGAAGATAAATAGGTGTGTGCTTCCAGAGTAGCTCTGTGATTGCAGAAATTGTTCCCCTGCCTGAGAAACTTTGGAAACTGAAAGATTACTTTTTTCTCTAGACTTGTTGCAAGCTGAATATTGTTTGCTTGAGGCACCATATCTAGAGGTCTCTTGGCCTTGCAGAGAGACTGTGACTTAAGAATGACACTAACTACTATTTATGTGTTCTGAGCTGTCCCAACAAATTTTGTGACCCTGACTGCGCTGGTGGTTCAACAATCCTGCAACAAGACCAAACACATGTCAAAAAAATGAAAGGCCTTCCTACTTTCCAGAGTAAGGGGAGAAAATGTGATGGAGTTGGCAAGAATTGTCGGGAAACTTCCTGCAGTTTTTGGAGAAGTCCCTCAGTTATGCATGGTGAGCTGTGACAGGTAAGTTAGGACAGAAGTAAAATGTAAAAAGAAGTAAAATGTAGCAAAGAAGTAATTTTAGCTTTTTTTATAGAGATGAATCTACAAATGTGGATGAAGAGAGCAAGGGTAGGGAGAAGGGTCCTGGTGGGTGGTTGCACTAAGAAGGATCAGCCCAGGCCCACTGGAAGTACTTCCTGTGTCTACTCTAATCTTTCCTAGCAGTTTCCCCTGCTCCAGTCTACTTGCAAAGTTGTATTGACCCCAACTCTTCCTCTTCACAACAATCACTTTATTCTTCCTTCATCGAGTGTGGGCTCACTCTTCTTTATTTCCTAAATCACAAGCCTGCCACACAGCTAAGGGAGTGTAGGATGAAGTACATGTGAATTATGCAACCTGGATGCCAGAGGTGAACTGCAGTCAGGATAATGTTTTCTTCATCTCTCTGTTTACTGAATTATAGCTGTCTTGTAATGGTGCCAGTGTCCTCAGGAGCCCTTTCTAGGGATTTCTGGCAACCACAAAAACATGTTGGGAAGAGGATGGAGTTAATCAGTTGGGCTTTCCTGCTGCTATATTCAGCCCAGCAAGCCGCCTCTGACAGATGTTTCTGCTTTTAGGCCACAAGGAATGTTATTGACTGGCTTTCCCTGTGTTCAAGAAGCATGTAAAGCTATCAAAGACTTGTTTTCCATAAGAGCATTTTCTTGTCAGGTGATTTTTTTCTATCTCAGGCACAGTGGATTTTAATGAATTTATCAATAGACTGATTCCCTGAAGAGAAGAAACAGAGAAAATCTGCATTAGTTGATTTTTTCCTCCTGTCTATGGGAAGCATGGGATGTAAGCGATGGTGAAGTTGCACAGCAGAGCTGTGGGGAGCAACACAGAGCCCTCTGCTGCCCATCCACCCTCCCATCGACTATCCTGACCCACTTAGTTTGAATAAAATTTTCTATATGTCATACAAAGCAAATTAGAACCAAGTCCTAGGTGCTCCTTACACAGTTTGAGGCCAGTCAGTTCATATTGCTGACTCCTGGGTCCTGGATCCTGGATCTCTACCAATCTCCCATTACTTGCATGAAAACAAAGGAAAAACCTTTCTCTTGACTAAGAGGAAAAACCTGAAAACAAAGGAAAAACCTGACTCTGTTCTGTTTCCCCATGAGCTGTTTCTGGATGGGATGGGGCAAAGGAGGACTTGGGCACAACCCCTCCATGCTTTTCACCCCATTCCTGCATTCACCCTGGAGGATTTGCTTACCCTTACATTCAGCTTACCCAGCCATTGGAGAGGATCAGACAGGACCAGGTTAAAACAAAGTGGCCTCACTTCTCCTTTTCATCATGATAGTCCCCTGAGGTGTGTAGGGATATTTCTCAGTTCCCCAGCTCAACTCTGGGAAGGAGCTCCTGCCGGAAGGACATTGTGCCAAGCAGTAGGACAGAAGGCAACAGGCAGAAACTGATGTACAGGAAGTTCAGGTGAACATGAGGAAGAACTTCTCTACTGTGCAGTGGTTGCACAGATTGGAACAGAACACCCAGAGAGGTTGTGGAGTCTCCAGTTCACTGTAGATATTCAAGAAGGGTCTGGATGCAATCCTGTGCCATGTGCTCTGGGATGGCCCTGCTTGAGCAGGGAGTTTGGTCCAGATCAGCCCTGTGGTCCCTTGCAGCCTGACCCATTCTGTGACTCTGTGATTGATGGGGTTATACTGGCTCACAGCACAGGAAGTTTTCAGAAGGGACATAACACCCAGCATTATGTCTGCTCTGCAAACGGTGCCTCTCCTAACAAGCCACAACTGTTTGTGCTTGCAGCATTGGCCTCTCGAGGCATCACATGACGTGGGTCAATAAGGGCCGCAGTTATCCCTCTGACCAAAACTGCAGGTACAAAATTCTGCCTGCAGCCATCTGAGGCTGTAAAAGCAAGGCATCCTCTGAAGCTGCCACTCAGTAGCTCAGTGAGCCCTTCCTCTCCCAGCCGGGCTCCATGGGATGTTTCTCTGGAACGTGGTCTATTCACTTGGACGAAGGAGAAACACAGTCTTACCCCTCCTTTCCTGGCAGCAGGGGCTAGGAGGGTTGGTTGCTTTAGTGGACTGTGATTGTTGTTATAATTGCTGCTTCATCAGACAGAATTATTATCTGTCAGTAATGTGTTAGACGGCAACACTTGTCTCAAATGGCTGTTAATTATCTAAATAAGCAAATTTGCTTCCTTTCCCACTGTGGTCTCTCGTGTCTTGTGTCATTTGTGCAGCTGAAGCTATAATCCTTCAAATACCCCTGTGAATAGTTGTTACTACAGGGATTGTGTCCTCAAAGCACAGAGGCTGCTGATATGAGGGGGAGATGCTGGACTAGTTCCTCAGGGCCCGATCCAAATCCTTTCGAAATCCGTAGAAAAGTGCTCCCAGTCTTTCATGGCTTTGGGTTATATCCTCAGATAGTAACTTTTTCCAGGCAGGAATTTTGCTTCAAACATCACTTGAATACACTTGAGAGATCTGGCAGTTGATAAAATACTCAGCCTTGAGCCAATACAGCCAGTGAAAGCCCTGAATACGTTGGGGTTTTTTCAATATAATAGTATTTTTCCTGGGGAAAGGAACAATCTGATCTGCTTGCTTGTCCAGAGTCAGACCTGCAGTAGCTTTTCAGTTACTTAGAGACATCCAAAACATGAAAATATGGCTTTCACTGTAAGGATTTGGGGCAGCAGATGTCCACAAGGCTTTAGTGCATGTCCTGTGCCTTCTGCACAGTCAGAATTCAGTGTCCCCTCATTTAAATGCCAACACTCTGCTCCAACAGGCAGAACTGCCTGCCTGCTCCATCTCACAGAAGCCAAAATCCCACAAGAGTGTTGTACCACCGTCATGGCTCAAAAAATGAGATGGCTTCCCTGCAACACTTTGTCCCCCACTGCCTCCATCACCGCAGACCTTCCTCCAGGCTGCTGATAGTGGGCTGTGGCGGTGAGCTCCCTGTCCCTGAACAAGAGCATCTTCAGAAGGTAAATTTGTGCCTTGAAGCCGCAGCCCCCAAGAACACACAGCCCAGAAGCAGGTCCCAGGGACTGAGTGTGGGACAGGATGGAAGTTGCTGACATGGGGGCAGCAACCCTTGGGCAGGGGCCAGGTCACTCCAGGGGTGGCTGGTGGTGCGCAAGGAACCTGGAAAGCCTCATCCCACCAGTTTGTGTTGTCTCAGGAGTGTGCTGGGAGACTGCAGCTCTTTGTCTCCCACCTAATAAACGATTAAAGGAGAAGTTCCTGTCCCTCCACCAGCCTGCGCCTGAGTTAAATGCCCAGCAGCTTCTTAAATTCCTCTCTTTTTGGTTTAAATTTGCACAGCATAGTTGCTAGAGGAGTCTGAGATGAGGAAATCACAGAACTTCTCCCCAGGGGTACCATTTTATACAAATCTCAAAGCATGAGTTTTCTTGCAACAGTATTCGTTTTACTCAGGGGAGTTACCAAGGACATAATGAAAACCATCATCAAAGCTCAGGTGAATTTTTCCACCTCCCAGAGATTTCCTTTCCCAGATGTGGCTGATGACCCTGCAAGTACACAGATGTAGGGCTGCAGATCTGGGGCTGTAAAAAGAAAACCGTGTGCGTTTAGTGAAAGGAGATAGGGCCATCTAGTGACGAGAGAAACTTGCGTTCTTCATTCCGTCCTTCCTTTTCACAGAACGCAAAATCTGTTCTGGCCACCAGGACTGGCACGGGCAACCCCTCGCCCAGGGGTGTACATGGCTGAGCCTGATGAAATTCACACCGCTGGAGCGAGCAGAGATGGCAGCGCCAAGCAGAAAGGTTTGAGTTTGGGAAGAGCCCGTGGTGCCTCAGGAGCAGGCAGAGCTTGACCCGATATCGACAGTGAGAAATGGGGCTCTTGTGTTTGCTGGGAGATGGTTTCCCCAAGATTTCTGTTTTAACTGCTGTAGGCAAGCAAGGAAGAATTCAGTACATGGAAGATGTTTCTTAAGGAAAAAAGAAAAAAGAAGAAAAGAAAAAAAATACTTTGTTTGAAAATATGGATTAATTTTATTTCTTAAAAATAATTGAGATTCTTGAAATTGTTCAAATTGTGTCCTTTTTTAAGTAAGAAAGTACTTGTGCATGGCATTCCCTCTGACCAAAACAAGTCTTCCATAATATCATTAACATACTGAAAAGATTTATTTCTTGCCAAAGGAAGCATTTTTTCTTCTTCTTCCTTTTACTTCTCTCCGTGTCTAGCACATTCCTCCTTTTCTCTGAAGAATTCACGCAACTCATCTCGTTATCAGTTTAGCTAATTACATTACGGCACTTCTCAGCAAATTAAGATCTGAAGCCTACCAGTTTACAGTAAACTCCACAAAGAAAGGGATAATGAGGTTACTTTGGATGTTTTGTTCCTTAGGTAATTTCCATACACTTAATTTACAAGGTGGGAGATAAGGTAGCTGCCATAGCTTTTTTGTTACCCTTCCTAAGCATAGTCCAGGTCTCCCAGCACTTCTGGGAAGGAAGGGATTTTCCTGCTGGAGACCCAGAGGTGAGGCCATTTTCCCCAGGTGTGCTGAAAGCAGAGCTGAAACAGGGATCATTTGTGTGCCTTGAGCTGTACCCGTGCTGCTCAAGGAGGGACCCCCGAGCAAAGTGGTTGTGTTCCAACCACAAAGCCCTCAAGCCAAGGTGCTCTCCTTTTGCCATGAGATTTCCCCATGGACAAAATACAGGATTGTCAGTTTATGCTGGGAGCAGAAGCCACTTCCAAGCACCTGAAATGGATGAGGGGCTCACGGTAGCTCATCAGAGTGGTGCTTTCATAGCATGAGGATGGAGATACCTGTGGGAGTGTGGCATGGCACTGTCTGAAGGTGAGGGGCTGGGGCCACCACACCAGGTCTGCACTGAACCAGCAGCAGACTCGCTCGGGCCAGGTAGGACTGACTAAGCTGTAAGAAGCTCTACTGGGAGGACAAGGGATTTGAACTCTGTTTTTTGTGGGGAACTTCCAACTGCAAAGTTTGATTTGACTCAGAATGGAAAGAAACCCAGTGTTGTCTGAGCCACAAAACACCCCAAAGCTATTTGTTTGGGATCACTCTACTTGTTTGGATTATCCTTTGATTTTTGCTTTTCTTTTCAAAATAAAGGCCAAATTTTGCTTTTGTTGTTCCCACTGAAAGGTTTTTTTTCTATCAGATAACAGGTCTTGGACATTTTTTACTTAGTGGTTTGCTCATACCTGCTGTCTCAGCCAGAAACTCAGCATTAACATTCTTGTTATTTCACACATCCCAAATTAAGCTGAGGTGACGTGAGTGGATGTAATAAGATACCAGAGTGAAGGGCATGGAAGGAGAACAAGAACAATGCAGTCATCAAAGAAAGAAAAGTGCTTTTGTATAGGCTTACGATTTAAACCAAGAATTCCCTACAATTATTACCTGATTGTGGTCAATCTCTATCAAACTTTGCTTTGATTGTTTTGTTATGTGTTCCTCTTCCCAGATCCTCTCAGCTCCCTTTGGCCATTTGTGGGGGAAAAAAAATCTCCCACATTTTGTGCTTATTCATAAATCTGCATACTGAAGTCTGGGGCAAGAGGCTGTGCTACATATTCATCCAGCCCTTGGCATCCCCCAGTAGGGATTCCAGCCTTTCACTGGGCTGTTACAAACAGAACAAGTGCCTCAGCTGTGCATGGTTCTCCCTTACCCTCTCATCTGAAGGTGTTACTCTGGTCATGGTTAATCAATTGTGAGTCTGGGAGTGACAAATCAGCTCAGTCAAGTCACTTTAATCACTTTAGAGCCAGGTCCAAAGACTGTAGCTGTCCCACAGTGCTGGCTGTGACACTTAGTCAGGGTCAACATTAAATTAAAAGGCCTAACTCTGAATGTATTTAAACAGAAAGCTCTCTGTGAAGATGTAGTCCACCAGACCCCCCAGTTGCTGGAAGCTGGGCAAATATGCACTGTGCTTTCTGGAAAGGACTCCAAACAAAAGAGTTTTCTGTTGAAAAGTCTCCATATCTCCATCACAGTAAACAGAAAAATACAAAGCTCCTCTTCACTCCACATCAAGCTGGCAAAACCAAATACTTTTCACTATTCTACCTCATATCAATTAGTAAGTCTGTGACTACAGCCAACCTGGATGATAAATCACCAACCACATTTACTCATCAGGCTCTCTGGCTCTCTACTTTGGCCTCCATTTTCCCTGCTCACCTAAAAGATGTTGCTGTGCTCCATAGCAAGCAGGTGCCACGCCTCTGATGTCTTAAATACATCATCTGCCTCAGAGGAAACTGCCTTTCCTTGCTGTAGCAGATTTTGGGGAGTAGGGGGCTGAGTCATTCAGCTCATGCTCTTGGGAGAAGTCTTCTTACCTCATTAAGAGGACTAGCCCTCTTTACAGATTTTAATTGTAATTAGCACATCTGGACCATGTAGTTTTCCTGTTATATCTCTCTTGTTGTCCATGCTGCCCCTCAGTCCTGCTACTGTCTTTCCTTGTGCCATCCCTGGAAGTGTTCAAGGCCAAGTTGGATGGGACTTTAAAGAACCTGATCTTGTGGATGGCAGGGGGGTTGGAACTGATGATTTTTTAAGGTTTTCCAACCCAGGCTATTCTAAGGTTCTATGTTTCCATGATCCAAAACCACGCAGAGTGGTGCTACTTGGGTGCCCATCAGACCAGCGCTCTCTGCAGCTCCAGTGTCAAGTGACAAACACCTGCTGAGCCACGTGCTGAGCCAGAAGGGGCAGGAAGGGGTGGCATCAGGACAGGGAGAGCTGCAATCAGCTTGGGTATGGTTTGCAGGCAGGAAGACAGATCACATCAGTTAGCTAATGATAAGCAGGGGGGCCAGTTGAATCATGGAGCATTCACTCAGAGGCACATCGACAGGTTTGCCACACCCAGGAGGTGCTGTGCCATGTACATGCGAGCAGTGATGTGTTGCAGTATTTCCAGTTGCCCTTGTAAAAGTGCCTGTTGGTTGAGTTTGCTTGTTTTCTGTGCTCTGGTCCATTGGTTTGCCACCACCTTGCAGCTCTACCTCCCACATGAAACAGTCCTGCTAAGTAGATGCCCTGTCCCTAATGAGAGGGATGAAACAGCAGGGTTTTGGAGCTCAGCACAGACGCCCTTTTTCAAAAATTTTCTTAGCAGTCATCTGTTTTCAAGGACGAAAATAACGATTAATTAATTCCTGGGATCTGAGCTGATGACCATACCACTGAGCCCAGCAAAGCCATATCAGTAAAAGCCAGTTGAAGCAGAAGAGTCTACAGGCTCTAACAATGGGCTCTACACCCTAACCCCCTCCCACACACAACTTGTGAAGCTTGTAGGTGATTTCACTGAGGTTTTATGACAACAACAAGGGGGAAAAACCTTGGGAACTGACATTGCTCATCAAGACACAGCCTGCAGCATGTTTTTTATGGCCAAGAACTCTCAGCGTTCCTGGCTTCATTTCCTCAGTGCTCACAGCATTCCCCCTTTATGGCTGGGCTGTGCCCCACCCCAACATGCAAGGCCACATCCTGGGCTCAGTCAAGTCACTGGGGCAGCAGAGAATTGGGATTCAAAATCCTACATGAGTTAAAACAAGGCTAACCTGGGCAAGGTAACAACTGAGAGCTTGCTCTTACAGCCAGCATTGTCAAGGCACAAACCCACTGCCTAGGCACAGCACCAGTGACTTTGAGTGGCTGGTGGGAAGGGCTCCATCAGTGTGGGGCTGGGATCATGGTCAAACGCAGAGAGACACCATGGTCTCAAAGGTATTCACTGCTTGAGCTGGTGTGCTCCAGACCAGCTCAGCTACCTCTGCCCAGTGCTGCCCTGTGTGGTACCCTCTGTGCAGCCATTGCAAAGGAACAACCAGCAGATGCAGAAAAAGCTGCTATCACTGACATCACTAGTGTCCTTGTGCCCAGATTTCCTGGGCTGGCGGCCAGGGGTTTTCCTTATCAGTAGGTACTTTTTAACGTAGCACTTCGGCTCACATCGACGGGAAGGAAATAGAGAAATACGTTTTCAAATAAAGTGATTTGTTCCTAAAAAGTCAATAAAGCTGGTAGAAGACCTAATGGCAGGGTCTGGCCTGCAAAGCTTGTGATGAGAACAGTTGGTCATGAAAGTACAGATTTTGGAGGATGATGTAAGACCCTACAATTCTGGAAATAATGCAAGATCCTTGGAAACCAGAAACACACGTCAGACCTTATTTTCTCCCAAGGCAGTTGAACATTAACAAAGCTCACATTAAGAAGCACTGTGTTGCTGGCAAGAGGAGTCTGATGCTCTCTGCAGTGTGCCTTCCCCTTCTATCCAGGCTCCACTGTTGTTTCACTTCAGCTGCATGGGGTAGAGGGATTCTTGCCTTCACTATTCGCATGGTTAGGTAAATCCCAGAGGATGCCCGCTATCGGTGTCTGAGGAAATCTGGATGGAGCATACCTGAAATCTCCTGAGAGATGAGATTGCTGTGGCTGAGCTTGCCTTCCCCTGAGCAGGGATTTCCATAAGTCATAACATTTCTTTACTCCAACCTTTACTGAACTTGGCTGTTCCCCAGTAATTTTCACCCGGATTTTTCTAGCAAGTGAGGTTTGGCTTTTGCAGACATGCTGTCTACCCCATGAGGTTTTTACCTTGCTCATTCACAGGCAAAGAAAGTACCATTTGTTGTGGGACAAGCATACAAGACAAGCAGCAGCTTGTAGTTTTATTATTAATTATTTACCAGACAAAAAAAGCTTCCCCATCTGGGAATGTTATATTTTCCCAGGGTAATGAATGGACGCTCATGACATGAGAATGCAGGTGTATGATGCTGGTATTCCCAACTGTTATACAAAGAGGTATCCATTTCTACAAAATCATTAGAAATTACTTGTCTGTGCAGGGAACCTTTCTTTCTGAGATGCTCCCATGCAGAATTGCACACTGCAGGAAATCAGTCTGGCAGGTACAGTAACCCTGACCACACTGCCCACATAGTGGCAGTTCAGCTCTGAATTATAACAAGCTGGACTCTATCTGGACATTTGAAAATTAACCATCCACTTGCAACTCAAACCTGTCCTGCTTGGGATTTAAGTTCATAGCTAACTTGGTAAGAGTGAGTCAATCCAGTGAAACCCTCCTTAGCTCTGTTATGCTGCAAGCCCACAGGCCAGATGGAAATATTTGTGTTTGAGCACAAAAAGAGGTGCAGATGCTCCTTGGTGATCTCATGCTGGCAATCTTTGCCATTTCTTCTGTTTGCACCAAGACAGGAGGAGGACATTGTCCTCAGTCAGTGTCAGTGCTTGATCCTTTGGATGACAGTGGGAGGAGGGTGGATGCAGCTGGGATGAGCTGCATTTCTCTGCAGGCATCTCAGTGCACAGCCACTTTATGCACAACATTTTTGGCATAAGACTTCTTGGGAAATGTTTTTGTTTCTGTCACAGGAGCACAGATGAACCAGAATCTGTGGCTTCACCCAGCTCTTCCACTGCTGTAAATAGTCACAAGCTCATCTCACCACCTGAGATACAAATTTCCTCCTGTACACTCACCTTAACTCTTGTCACCCTGTGGGAGCTCACATCGGAGAGTAAAACCCACCAGCCTGAGGCAGAAACATCATGTAACCAAGAATCCTCTGGCTGCTGTTAGGATAACATAGCAATTTGCCATCTTCCTTTTCCTCTCTTGCCTGTAATTATGCTTCAGTCACTGGTCATCTGTTCTCTTCAGACCTATAATCCGGCAACCTTTCCGGTCCTGTCACCTACAAGTACTTATTTGTTTGCACAGTTAGGAAGGCTTAGGCTTCCTTTTCTGCTCTTTTGGGAAGGCACAAACTGCAGCTGTCAATGTAACACCGATAATGTACCTCACTTAGAAAAAAATCAATAGGTGCTGTAAGTGTTAACCATATGGGCATGACAGTAAACATACTCTGAAAGCCCCAGGAAATGTTAAATGAAAGCAGAGCTGCAGTGGGGAAGGCAGCAGGGTAGCCATGACCCAGAGCAGGCAGAGATTCCCCTTCGTGTTGTACATGTAGTGATTCCCATCTCTGACATATTTAACAAGATATAAAGTTGTAGTGTCCTGTATGGTCACTAAATTGTCTTCTGTAAGCAACTATGCGTATTTGACTTAGGCACCTTTCTAGCAGTGTGGAAAGCGTTTGTAAGGAACCATAAAAAGTCATTACATATGCAGAACAATTGAACCTCCGCAGCATCTGTGGTAGGAAACACATCTGTCTTCTGTCCCTTTTCTTTCCTAAATGTCTCCCTGAATCAACTTTTATGGGAGGGTCGTAAATATCCCTTTCTATTCGAATCCAGGAGTTAACAATACCCCCTGTGACCATAAACACAAGATGTTTCATGGAGGAAAGAGGTGCACTCAAGTAAGCAGAGATCTTTGTGACAGTTGCTGCCAGTATGGTCCCCATGCACCGCTAATCACATTAGAGGGAGAGCACGGAGGTGGCCAGCAGACAGCAAAAGAAAGAGGGAGAGAAAAGCAAGACTAATCTTGTTAAAAGGGAAGCAAAGATAGACGCTACTTTTACACAGAAGCTTATAACGTCCCCATTTTCCCAGGGCTGGAATCACCTGGATGCTCTCTGAGCAGCACGGCTGCTGCTGCTGTTGTGGAGACAAACAGCTCCACATCTCTTGTGTTAACAAGGGCTGGTTTTTCTTACAGCTCTTTGCCATCCATGGTCTCTTGGTTTCTGCACAGGCAACCCTGAATCCTTCTTGAAGTAGAGGCTTACTTGCTTCCAGATGATTTTAAAAGCAGCACAACTGGTTTTAATCCCCTGCATGAGATCCTTTTCTGCCAGAGGAAGACTCACAATTTTCAACAGATAAAACAAATGCCTGATCTAAAACATTCATGTGTTTTCTCGTTTTGCTCTGGAGAGGCAATGTCAGATGTTTGAAGGTGCCTTCTTCCTGAATTAAGTCTTTTGCTCTCTGGTTGCATGAGGGTGATGGACAGATCCCAAATGTGCGCTTTTCTTACATGAAGAGGCACAAAACACCCCCAGACAGGGAGCTAAGATTTAGGCAAGCAGTCACTAAATGGCCTCTGTCAGGCTCCCCAGTAGGGTTTCATCCCCTAGTCCTGGCACACAGCCTGTCCATGCAGTGAGCCATGATGCAGATACCTCTCAGGGCTGAGCTGCTCTGCCCACACCCTCCTCCCACACGTGGTGGAGAAGGGGTGAGGGAAAGGGGCGCAGGAGAAGTGCTCCTGACCAGACACACTCACTGAAGTGTGGGCACCAGAACATGCATTAACCCACACACAGAGCTCAGTGAGCAGGATGATGTCCTGCCAATATGTTGAGGCTCTTCAGCCAGCTGGGAGCCCAGAGCCCATAGCACCCAAGCCAGTTAGCTTCCAATTCAACTAAGCACGACTAAGCTTTGGGGAAAGATTTTCATCTTATGGGAAACCAGAGCCTGGAGAGGCAGAACCTGTCAGAGGCGTGTCAGGGTAACTCTCCAAGCCAGTGCTGGAGAGCTGATGGGTACAGCCTTTCTAAGAACTTCTACAGCAAGACAGTCCCTTCTCCCACCACCCATGACTGTGTAGCCAGCAGAATTGTGTGAGTGGACCCTCTCCCACAGAGTTTAATATTAGAAAGGAAAACAGCACCTTGTTATCTGAAAAGAGCCTTAACCCATTTTTTTTGCCCAGCCTGTTTATTCAGGATCGTACTACAGAGCTGAGGGTGGATAAACAAAGTTCTTGCGTCAGTGGTTGTGATGTCTGCAGCTACAAGTGCTGGTGCCTTGCCAATTAATCAAATGGAGCAGGGGAAGAAGAACCTGACAGATGGGCAGGAGAAATCCTTGATGGAAAATCTGATGTATTGTTGCATGGGCTGGCAGAGGCAGGAGGGAGCAAAAAATGAAGAAACAAGGGGAAATCTTAGAGGGAAGGACAGTGATGATGGCTTCATTGCTGAGAGTCCATGCCCAGTCAGGTGGGGATCAGACACTTGTTGCCTTGATATTTCATCAAGTTCTTAAATACCAAATGCGAAACAGAGACACTTTTGACATTAAAGCAATGATTTCACTATGGGTTAGTGGTGGCTAAATGAGCTGGGAAGTGGCTCTTGTCAGTGTCCTGGGACACTTGAGCTCCCCTTGCCATCAGAGCCGGGCCTTTCAGGAGGGGCAGAAGCACTGGTCAGGAGTGGAACCCTGGGGAGAGGAGAGATGGGCTGCAGGAACAGGAGAGGCTATGAAGGAAAAGCTTTAGGAATGCTTTCAACAACGTTTGGGAAAGGTGGTTGAACTGGAGACATAGTTCTGGGGAGCAGAGTTTGTGCAATGCCGAGAACCCTGCAGTGAAGAGGAGTCCAGGCAGACATAACATTTCTGAGCATCAGACAGCAGGACCTCTTGGTACCCAGTTAACTGAGGGGAACCTGAAATCCTTGCTCTCGCAGGAGATGGAGGTTTTGTTCATTTCCCAGTCCTAGGAATGGGTCAGTTAGACCAGGACCCTTCAACCCTGCTTCTCCACTCTTCTTTCTGCTCCCTTCTCTCCCTGCAGGGACAACGCTGCGCCCCAAACTGGGTGGCATTGGGGGTATCTTTCCTAGCCCCTGCAGCCTCTCCTACCTCACATGATCTTGACACTGACCATTTAATCATGGCTGAGGGAGAGCCTGGGACCCACACAGAACAGGGAACCAGGAGCTGAGACGGGAAGGCAGCAAAGGGAATAAAGAAGATGGGGCTACAGGTGCCAGGAAACAGAACAAAGAGGTGCCTGAAAGAAGGAGGAAGAACAGCAAGAAAGAGCTGCTGGGAAGCTTGTTTGGGTAGTGCAGAAAGTCAGCATTTATTCCTGTGCAAGCCTCTTGCAGGCTGCAGCAGACATCCCAGGAGTTCCAGTACCCAAATGCACACTGCATTTCAACTGCAAAGGCAACAGGCAGTTGCACCTGCACCCTACTCACCTCTTCTGTAGGGGCGCATCTGGATTACTATTACTATTATAATAATTATTAATTTGAGTAATAGTAGTATTTCTATTAGTAATATTACTATTATTAGTATTGTTTCCTGATTTTCCCAGGAATCTGGATTTTTGTCTCACAAAGGAAAGAAAATCATCTGTGGTTTGTCTTAAAGAAAGAAAACACCTTTTTTGTTTTGGTGATGTCTCTCCCTCGGCTACAATTTGCTCATCCCTTTGGCTAAGACAACATATCGATCCTTCCCCTGGGCTCTGACCCCTCTATACCTTCTCTGTTTACAGAGTTATCTTTAGCATTCCTGCCTCCTCCTCACTGCTCAGGGGCAGCAAACATTTCAGGTAAAATTGATCCAATGGATACAAGGAAAGACGTCATGGAGGAACCTGGGGCATGTGGCCATTCATGGCCTCTCTGCCCCTACACAAGCCTGCTGTCTCTCACTCTAATGTGCTTGGGCAAGTCACTTATCTCTTCTATGATCTCTGAATGCATCAAGTATCTGACACAGCACACAGGGAATGAAGCCATTGCATCTCAGAAACAAAGCTTGCCTTGAACTGCCACATGCCTTCACTTCCAGAGAACTGGTTTGATGGTCCATGAAGGATGCTCAGACCATGTCAGGAGGTCCTGTTTCTACAGTACCTAAAAGCTAGGAGCCTAATTTCAAACTGAAGTGTAAATACATGGGCTAACACTTATCAGCTAGTGAAAAAAAGTCTTTACTGTTTCCTGAAAGGAGATTCTAGCATGGTAGGTGTTGGTCTCTTTTTCTCATAACAAGATATAGGATAAGAGGAAATGGCCTCAAGTTGTGCCAGGGCAGATCTAGATTGAATATTAGGAAAAATTTCTTTCCCCAAAGGTTTGTCAAGCATCAGAACAGGCTGCCCAGGGAAGTGGTGGAGTCACCGTCCCTGGAGGTATTTAAAAGCCGTGTAGATGTGGCACTTGGGGACGTGGCTTAGCGGTGGAGTTGGCAGTGCTGGGTTGGACTCAATGATCTCAGATGTTTTCTCCAATCTAAGTGATTATGTAACAGCCACTGCAGGCTGCCAGCATTTCATTCACCTTTCAGATGACAATATCTAGGACCTACATTTTTCAAGCTCTTCTATAAAAGAAATCAGGCTATTTCTGGCCATCATATCTCTGTCAGCTTGGTAGCAGCCTGATATTCCATTATCTCCCTTTCTTACAAAGCATCTTCCTGGACTTCTCCAAAGATCACCCAAGCACTACTTTCTTTCTCCTGTTACACAGGAAAGCAAATAGACACGGTGCTGTATTTAGAATAGATTTGTGTTTTTTCACTTTAAACCAGCAGATCTGAGAATGATGGAAGTTATGTGGATAATGTCAGATTTTTGAAGGAAGGGGGTGATAAATCTTAAGTTTTTCAAATTTTAACCTTAGTTCTAAAGAGTGAAACCCCTCAGTCCTGTCTTTGTCTCTTTTTGGCACCAACCATAAGTTTTTAGGCAGGAATTACTTTGAAAGTTTAAAAACTATGTCAAGTGAGATTGGACAAATTTATGCATGGCAACTGCAATTCTTCACCTGTTAAAAAATTCAGGAAAGCTTTTCCCACTTTCAGAAAGCTACATGGTAAATATACCACACTTGTTTACTGCTATAGATCAACAGATGTGCTTGAATATTGCCCTTGTGACGTTTCTGAAACATCCTTTGATAGCTAGTCACTCTTTAGAAGTGATGTCATTAAAAACCCAAGAAAATAATAAAAAATAGTCATATTTCTAATACTTTCTGTCTTTACACTTACATGAAAAAAATTGCATTTGTCTGGTCACTAAAATCCTTTACTGAATCAAAATGATTCTGTGTTAACATTCACAATTCAGAACTACAAAAATTTCCCTTTACTAGGAAAAATGTAATCTTTCTGGGGTTTTTTTCTCCTTTCAAAAATGAGTGAAAAAATTAATTTCCTTTCCATTCTAGATGAGGATCCCATTCATTTTTAAATTGAAACCTTGTGGTACACATTTTAAGATTTTTGTAGCTATGCTGTAAATTAACACCAATGCACAGCTTCCATATATTCTTTTGAATGCTGCCTACATCCTTGTGAACAACAGGCTTTGAACTTTGCCTGTTGCTGTTGTGAAGGATTTCTTGCATGAAGACCTCATCTTCCACTGCTTTTATTCTTGCGATTATTAACATAATATTACCATCAATGATATTTATGTGTCATTTAGCCAGTTGTAGCGCAGACACATAATAAGAGATATGCCCTGCCCATGTGAATTAGATAACCAAGATTACTTGGTAAATATAATTCTCCTATAGACCATGCAGACAGTTCATGTTTCCACATTCTGGTTTCACTGGTTTATCTTTCTAGGTTAATGTGACTGTCCTCACATTCCCCCAGCTTTCTCCACCATTGACTATCACGATGAACTGAGCTGCTGCATCAAAGCAAATCCCAGTCTGATAAGAAGCAATAGCATGCTAAGCAGGTTTCATGCTTCTTTCGCAGATTGCTTGATTCAGCTGATACAGCCTTAAACTATGATTGGCTGCATTTCCCTGTCATGGTCATTTGGTTTTAGTGTCTCTCTGGTGCTCGGTCTGCATAGTTAGAATGCAGTGATAATAGCAACAGACAGAATCTCACTTAATGTTGAACTCAAACTTCCTTGAAAAGGTACCAAGATGTGTAGCAAATTAGACTTTATTTAGTGGAATTGGAAATGGACCAATATTAATTTGAAACGCACCAATTCAGAGTCTTCCAGCTGAGATAACCTTTCAGTACAGCAAGAGATATCACACAACCTTTATGCAATCTCACTGTGCTGCTTCAAAAACATCCTTTGACAGATTTAGATATGTGAACCAGAGTGAGTCCTTGCTAAAACACTCCAGCCCTGAGGGGGCCCCGAGTAAGTTTGAGCTGCAAGCTGCAAGCCTCTACAAGTAATTGACCTGTGTGGAAAGCCAGCTGGATCACCTGCAGATGTTAGTGGCGGTAGTACACGCTTGCCCACAGGGAACTGGATTGAAGTTGCTCAGCTTTCATCAGATAGCAAAAATTATCTCTCTTTATTGACCCCAAATGTTTTGAGCCATGACTGTCCAGTGAGAAATGGCTCTGGATACCAGATCAAGCTCATTGAATAGGGGCAAAGTCACCACTAGTTTCCTCCTGGCACTGGATGATCAGTACAGACAGAAAGCCTTTGTCATTCTGCCCTCAGCACTCGCACTTTTGAGCTCAGTCCAATTCATAACACAGCAGCCCAGCTCTTAGCACAGCATCACAGACCACAGCCCTCACCTGCAATCTGTCTGCATCCAGATCTGCCGTGAGGACCGTATCCTCATCTCTCAGTGAATCCTGGTCAGAGGAGGTGTCTCAGATAGCCTTGGCCAGTTAAAAACAGTCCAGATGAATACTCTTGGACCTGGACATGACTGTGGAATTAGCTGAGGACCTGAATCACTAACATAACAGCTTTGTGCCTGACTGCTTTCAAGGAGATGGGGAGGCATCCCCAGACCAGGAAAAGTTTGGAACAGCAGTTCATGATATTGGCAATGAAGTACAATACCATTCCTCAGACTCTTTTAGTGCATGGTTGATGTGTGAGTCTTTAGTCATTCAATATCTGCTTAAATGACTGCAGATAGTATCAAGCCAGCTCGGAGGGTGGAGTTGCTGCAGGCACTTTACAGGAAGACAACCATGTCTTGCCTTCAACCCTTCTGAAGTTTAAAGGCAGCTGCAGTGAGGCCTCCAGCTAAAAGGCATTGGAGATCTCCTGTGACAGGAAACTCAGAGCAAAGAAAACTGCGCATTCTGGGAAGACTGCTTGGATACTGACTCTATGGAATGGCAGACCTAGGAATGGAATTGTAGAATCACAGGATATGCTGAGTTGAAAGGGACCCATCAGGACCATTGAGTCCAGCTCCTGGCCCTGCACAGGACACCCCAAGAATCACACCGTATGTCTGAGCATTGTCCAAATGCTTCCTGAACTCTGTCAGGCTTGGTGCATGTGCCTGAAAGCTAGATCTGTGCTTGAAGATCTCCCCCAAGCATTCATCTGCCAGGACACCTGCTTTTGCTCTCTGAGAAACCAACTAAATTAGTTGGATGCTGTAATGAACTGCTTTCTAATTTTAGGCAATATCTTGGCTGTGATGAAGACTAAGTTTTCAAATATAGTTTAAAGAAACGCTGTTACCTGGCCTGAGCATCTGGAAGATCTAGTTGGGGTTAGAGTAGCACAGGTGTGTAAGTTTGTAGGTGTACCTGCCCCTGAGAGCAGAAACAATCAATCTTTAGGATTAGGAAGATGAGAGCTGGATCCCCAGCTGGTTACCTATATCCCAAACTTTGTAAGAAACCGGTTCCAACACATGCTCTGAATTTCAGTTTGGGATGCTCACAGTACATGATATGAAGCCGTGTTTGGTATTCCAGCTTTTGTCCACTTCAAAACTGAAATATTCTGTGTAAGAATTGAGTGGCAGTTTGAAAAATGGAGGAAACCAGTGGTTGGATAATTTACTTGATGGCAAAGCTAGAGTGATTCTTCCCAGAAGTGCCCAGAACAGCAGTCTTTGACCTTGATGGAAGGGTGGAGAAAGCCTTCTCTGGGAGCCCCAGTGTGTATCTCAGGACATGTCAGATGGTGAAAAGCCCTGGTAGTTGTCTTTGCCCTTTTCACTTTTCTGTATCTTCCTCCCTACACACATATATCCATGAAATGGTTTTCTCTTCAGGAGCTCTATGAAGTCAACACTTGTCTGGAACCAGCGGCACTCTCTGGTGACTCATCCTTTTCCATTACATCCAAATGATCAATACATTCCTCAAAGGTTATACCTCAGGCTGAAGGCCTAGCAGACACGGATGGGACTGGAAAGGCAGTTTGAGAACCAGGAGCACAGGCTCCTGTGTGTGCAGCAAGAGCCATGGGAGCAATGAGGACGCCAGCACACACCAACATGTCAGCATTCCCATACCTCCCACGGACACACTGGCACTTCTACATGAAAGATCCATGCTCCAGTTGATTTTTCCTCGACACCAGAGCTCTGTCTCACCCAGAGCCTTGGCTCCATCTTACAGTTCTTGCAACAGAGGTCCACAAGCCCTGGAAGTCACCAGTTCCTCAGTGTGTCACAGTAATCTTTGGCTCAGCAGAGCCCAGGAGTCCAGGCTGCTTCACAGCCTGCTAGACAAGCTGGCAGCATCTCACAGTCCAATCTGATGGATGTGTGCCCACACATCATTGAAATGAGTGTATTTCTTTAATGTTCTGCCTCCTGCAGATGATTGTTCAAGCCTGGAAACCCCTGTCACTACAGAGCTTGCAGCCTGCCCTGACTCTGCCCTCAGTTCTGCTTTCTGGCATCAGGACAGCCCCTGCACAGCTCCCTGCACCTTCACCATCACAGCAGGCACCACTGCTTCGGTGTTTTCCACAGGCCATGATTCCACCTGAGTGGCCATCAGTGCTGTCCTCCATGTGGGAGGAATGTGGGACGAGTTTTCTGTTGAGTATTGACCGGAGGTGGTGACCTTTGTGTTTGTGCTGCTGGGGAAACATAGTGAGTGTCAGCACTGTGGTATTGAAGAGCTTTCACTGCAGGAAGAATTAATAGCGTCTGCTTCTTTCCTTCACACTTCTGCAGGACTTGGTCAACCCCAGCACTGTGATTGATGGTGTGAGCAAAGCCTTGTTGGCGCCGTCTCGAAGGCAGGTGCCTGTTAATAAAAGGAGAAGACAAGGATGAAGGTGTCTTGCAGGACTTAAAACTCCCCTATCAGCGCTGGGCGGTCAGGGTGAGTGGCTTGCTCAGGGGGCCGTATTTGCTGACAAAAGTCTGTGCAAACAAGGACCTTGCGAGAACGTACAGGGAACAGCTGCTCTGTATCTGGGAAAGGTGAGTGCCGTTTGCAGAGCAAACTCGCTCTAATTCAGGCAAATACTGTTACAAGCAATGTAGCTGAAAAGAAAACACGTTTACTGGGATGTTAACATGACTCGTATCAAGTGCAGTGAAATGGGGAAAATGCCTGTGTTTGTGAAACTGCCCCCTGAAGCAAATAACTCCTGCTAGGAAAACCCTTTCGCAAAAGCATCTTGCCTTCATTGAGCATTTTCAATACCTGGGGAGAAAAGGTGTTCAGCATGTTTCAGGATTCAGCCTTCACAGGCCCACTCTGAGCACCAGCTCAGTGGTTATTTGCAGAAATATTACTGCTTCGGGTTTTGGGTGCAGGTTTGAGCTGCCCCCAGTGTTGCACTACAGAGGCAAAGGGTGCTGAGCGCTTCCTGGGAATCAGCATCTTTCAGGGGGCTGGCACTGAGCATCCCCATGCTGAGCACCTCAAACCACCCTTCCATCAAACTTTTATCCCCTTTTTCTCCCTTCCTATCTCCAGGACCACTGCCACCACCCTCGATACCTCAGAGAGAAAAGCTGCACATGCCTTCAGGAAAGCAGAAAAAGCTGCAAAATTTGGGGACAGAGCCCCACCTCGTGGAAACAACCTCAGGCCCTACTTACCAGAGGCTTTTGTGAGTTGGCTTGTGAGCCCCAGCATGACCTCATGCCTCACATCCTGCCTGCTGCTACATTAATTAGTCTAATAAGAGATTTTATCCCAGTGTCAGTCCCGGTCACACCACACAGCACAGGTATGGGGTGGTGCCTGGGTCTTCCTCTCCCGTAGCTCAAAATATTCTGTGCAGCCCACAGGAATTGTAATGATATTTGTGCTACTATTGAAAAGAAGAAAGTTTTTTTTCTTTACAGCAGGTTTCTGATTTAGAGACAGTGGGAGACCGGGTTGAAGGCCAGGCTGAGCGTCTTCCATTGAAGCAAAGAAATTAAATGGCCTTTTAAATGGTCCAACCAGGCAGCCATGGGAAGGGACCAGGCAGAGGAGCCCTGAGGACCAAGGTGTTGCCTACAGCCAGGTCAGCTGCCAGGAGAGCACTGGCTGGGGGAGCTGCTCAGCAAGCAAGGATGGTATGGCCCAGGAAAGGCTGCAAGTCAGCAGCTCCTTGAATTTGCTGGGTTTCAGAATATAGAAATAGGCCTCTCCTTATTTTCCCAGCTCTACTCAGGGAAGGTGGTCTCTATCCATGTTTTTCATACATAAAGTGGGATAGTAACAACAGTTAGTTTTCCTCCACCCTCTAGAAGCCCCACCAGAAACTGTGGCACTGAACCAAAGGACACCATGCTTTAAAATAATTATCCAGTGCCACCCAAAGGAAACACAACCAGTCAGCAATTCCTGCATCCATGCAAAGAGGTGCAGGATTGAAGCCACTCCATCAGATTAATTTGATTTCTGTTGATGGTTTTTTGTTCTGGCACACCAAAGCACAGAGCTCCTCAGCACACAAAAAGTCAGAGCCGCTGGTGTATCTGTTGTCGTTCCCAGTTCTTCAGGCTGGGAGTTCCCAATGTTTTGCTTGGGAATCATTATTAGTTGGTAAGATGTCAGAGTTGGTTAGACAGCCAAGTTCCCCACCAGCACCAGACACTGGTGTGAGGCAGGAGGTGCTCAGCCAAAGCAGTTGCCTTCTGCCAGAGCAGAGAAGCAGCAGCAGAACCCTGGGCTGTGCCCAAATGCCCTACTGATAAGTAGATCGAGGTGTAAGCTTGACTATTTCTTAATCTTTTGCAGTAAAAACGGAGGGACTGTGCAGGGTCAGTATGTCTGGGATTAATGAGACTCTTGGGTACAGGGAGGATTGCAGGGTTTTGGTTTTGGATGTTTCACAGAAAGCCCGAACAAGCACCGTGAGTCAGCGCAGCGCTAATTAATGATTAAGCTGGATACCACCAAGCTGCTTTCAATTGATTGTTAGAGAGGAAAAAGCAGGCTAGAATCTTCATTTCCATGACACACAGGTGCAAAGAGGAGTGACAGGGGCTGGCATTCTCAACCTGCCGTGCTGGAGAGCACAGGATCCTCAGCACCAAGGACTGCGGGGGGGAACACTCTGTCAGGACGTCCCCAGCCCGGAAATGGTGAGAGGAGAAGGGGATGAAGATGGTGATGGTGGAGACCCGCTCCCCAAGCTGCCAGCATCCTGCTTGGGGCAGGTGTCCCTTTGGGTGCTCACCCCATGTCCAGCATGGGTCACAGGAGTTTCCCCACTCAGGATGCCCATGATGCCCTCTGAACATCCCTGCACCGCCCATGGGCTGTTTTGAGGCAAACCTTCCTCCTCGCTGCCTTGGCTGCCGCCCGCAGTGGGAAGGCGGCTCTTTGGGTCGCTGCGGGGTGAGGGTTTGCACGCTTGGTGCATGGTGACATCTACCGGCCGTGCCTTCAGCTCCGTTTCACGCTTTTACGACGCTAAAAAAGACCCGTGCCAAGAAAAGTGACGCTGGAAGCTGTGAGCTGTTTTAACTGCTTGTTTGACTGCGCCGGGGTCAAAGCCGATACATTACTTTTATAACTGTGTGAAGGCTGTGTGTCTCATGCCACGGACCTTTGCTGAGGTTTGACAAAAAGCTGAGACTTCAAATGGAGCAGTGCAAAGCTGTAGGAAATCTTGAAAGACAAATGGAGGATATTCCTCTGTAGTTTATTCCCAATAAGCTACAATTAAGTAGTTAGTTAAGATTATTGTATCAATTATTTAAGAAAATTAATTAATTAATTAATAATTACAATTAATATTGTATTTTGAATCTGTTTCTTTCATTGAGAATTCACAACCAGTCCAGAGCACAACTAAAAATATGAAGAAATATTAGTGAAATTTTCTTTACAGAAAATTGCTGCCATTTATTTGAGGATTTATTTGAGAATGGCAGAATAAGGGTGATTTCTCTGTATTTTTTTACCTTTTGAAGAGTAGAAGGTAAAATTAGGAAAAAACGCCTGCCTAGCTGTGACCAAAAACCAGAATAATAACTAATCCAGCACATATTTTCAAAAATTAAATACTTGTGTCATTTTTAAAAGAAATACTTCCAGGCCGGTGGCTTTTGTTGTGTTGGTATTGGATGAAATATTACGGTTAAGCTCCAGGTTATAACACTTGGATCCATGCTCAACAAAGTGCCCTGGCTGGATGCAACTCACCAAGTGCCTGGCTGTGGGCACAGAGCAGGAAAAAGCTGGAGCTGGAGCAGTATTGCTCCATATCCTGGTCCTTGCAAGAGGCTGAACCTTGCAAATTCAATGCAGCCATAAAGAAAAATCAATGCAGCCATAAAGAAAAACGTCGTAAACACACTACTCAAAGGGTCAAATTCAAAGTTGACGAGAAAGTAAACAGCACTCATACTTTCAAATACTGTGATTTTTAAGCTTTTTATTATTTTGGCACCTGGCATATAATTTGTGAGTGTTTAGGTAAGGTGAGGCAGTGGCAGAGACTGTGCAAGCAGTACCTTGGCATTCCCACAGTGGAATAGCACCCGCAGCCACTGCAGTATCTGCAGTGCCATAAATGTTAATCCAGCTTGTCCTCTTTCCTCTTGTTATCTCATCACACCTTTAGGCAGCTCCTCAAGCACAGGACTGGGCCAGGAGCACCAGGAAGAATAATGGGCTCTGTTGTGAGCAGCCCTGCAGAGAAGCCTTGGGTGTTCTCGAGGACGAAATGCTGGCCATGAGCCAACAGGGCTTGTAGCCCAGAAAGCAAACCACATCCTGGGCTGCATCCAAAGTGGCATGGCCAGCAGGAGGAGGGGGTTCTGCACCTCCCTTCTGCCTTTGTGAGACCCCACTTGGGGTGTTGTGTCCAGCTCTGGGGTCCTGTGCTGGACACATGGAGCTGTTGGAGTGAGTCCAGAGGAGGGACACAAGGATGATCAGAGAGCTGGAGCACCTCTCCTATGAAGGCAAATTGAGAGATCTGGGGTTGTTCAGCCTGGAGAAAAGAAGGATCCAGGCAGACCTTACAGCACTTTCCAATACCTCAAGGGGGCTTATAAAAAAGGAGGTAAAGGAACTTTTTATATGGGCAGATGACAGGGCAAGGGGCAATGGTTTTAAACTGAAAGAGGACAGGTTTAGATTAGATATTAGAAAGAAATTCTTTACTGTGAGGGTGGTGAGGCACTGGAACAGGTTGCTAGGAGAAGTTGTGGATGCCCCACCCCTGGAAGTGTTCAAGGCCAGGTTGGGTGGAGTTCAGAGCTACCGGCTCTGGTGACTGATGCCTATGGCATCCGTGGGGTGTTGGAGCTAGATGATTTTTAAGGTGCTTTCCAACCCAAGCCATTCTATGATTCTCACTCTGTGATGGGAAACTCTTTCAGGCTGGGTGAAGGCAGCTTCAAGATCATCCCTGAACATAAAAATATTTCTTTTTCCCTGTTACCATTCCCAAAGGACAAGTGCTGAATTACTGTGAATTTCTTAGCATCCCTTTCAGGATCTTGTGAGTTTCCACTTAATGCAGCTGAGCACCCAGTCCAGTCTCCAAAGCCACCAGTTCTTCCCCTACAATGTCCCAATCCTCCTATACACTGACTGAACCTCTCCATGTACCATCCTGGGATTCTGCTCTCTGCTCTGACCACCAAGGAAGTTCTGTCCATGACCAATTCCCAAAGAATCTGCTGTGCCCTGAAAGCCCAGCCTTACATATGCGCTGTGATGAATCCCATTTTCTAAGAGCTGCTTGGTAATTTCTCTGAGTGCATCCAATGAGGTGCTTTTCAGATGCCCACAGAGACTAAATACTTTTTTTGCTCTGCTCTGTGATGAAGGATGTCAGGTTTATTTGTATTACCTACCTTTTCTAGATCAATTTTATTCTACTTCTTTGGATTTTATTATTCAGCCCTTCATGGGCATGTGGACTAGTGGGCCCATAAGTTTCTCCTGTCTCCCATACTCCTTCTGAGTGACCTCATCTCAGTCCTTCTTGACTACATACAATTCTGCAGATCAATAGATATCACCTCCTGCTGTTAATAAATTGCCTTTATTACTTCATTTGTATATTTTCTAATCTAAATATCTCCTGATTAACTCCACTTGATCACTAAGAAAATTTCCCCATGCTTCAGTGCAGGGTGTTACTCCATCCATTAGTCACTGCTTCCCCAGCAGTCGGCCCTAAAGATTGGAACACTATAAGCAAGCACAGTATATTTCACACGTGATGCAAATGACTAATGTTATGTTTCGTTTTGGGAATTATAAAATAAACTCCTTCTGGAGATAGGAGAATGGAAATTGTGCAGAAAATTATTTGTTCCGATCGTCAACTATTGTGGACAGTTAGAAGAATTGTAAAAGAAAGGCTTCATAAAATTTACTTCTTCTAAGTGCAGCTAGCTAACTTCCCATGTGAAAAAATCACAAGAATGAAGGCAATTAACACAACAATCTATTCTGAGGGTGAAAAACAAATGCACTTGCAATAACAAGGGACTTGTCCCATGAGAATCAGTGAACAAAATATGTAAATTAACCAATAACAGAGAGATTTAATAGACAAGTAAAATACCTTTTACTAACCAATAGAGTAATGGGCAGGAAAGCTGTTAACCAATTGGAGTTCAACATGAGGTCTGTGAAAACTGCATAGAAATGAGTTATGTGAATAAAAAATTGGCTTTTCTGCATGAAGAAAATGGAGTCTCGGGTCATTTACTGCAACAGTCAACCATGGGGAAGAAGAGTGTTTAGCACTTTAACATCTGATCACCAATAATAGACTTGATGAAATTTAATGCAGCTCATCTTGTGGTGCTCTTTTAGATAAAATCTGTAAAGAAAACTCCTATAAGGAAATCTCCTGCATGTTAACATCCTGCACTTTTTTTTTTTTTTTTTTTTTTTTTTTTTTAAAGAGCATGATTTAGCTCAGATGTCCTTTGGCAAAATTCTCTCTTTTCCTATTAGATGTTCTGGTCACCTACCCCCAGCTGACATCTTCCAACCCTTTAATGGTACCTCACAATTATTGCTTTTGAAGTTCTTTGGAATTTACAGCTGTATAAATGTCAGTGCTGTTCTGTAAAAATATCACTTATGTGAAAATCTTGGAAACCTGCCCAGCTATGATACTGCCAGGAATTTGGATGTAAGTGCAACATGACTGGTTTGGATTCGAAGGAGACTAGGACAAGTTGGGGTTTTTTGTATTGATAGTTCCTAATAATCGTGCTCTGAGTGTCGGAATAGAGTTTGCTGTATTTTAGATTTATCCATTCCTGCAGAGGAAGAAATTGTTCTGGCAGCTTCTCGATAAACCACATTGTTTGGGATGCCACCAGGTGGTGCCAGCAAGTCGGGGAAACACGAGCAGGAGGACTGCGGGATATCAGCCTGGATCGAGGATGAGACGGCTCCCGGCACCCTTTCTTTCTCTTTCTAGTCGGGGTCTTCAGTCCCAAGCTCTTCCAGCTGCTCTTAAAATATTTTTCATGTTTTTGCTCCACACTTCAGAAGCCTATTTTAAGATTCAGCGCAGGATGCTGTAGGGCAGTTGGCATGCCCTCAAAAATGTCCTTTTTATAAAAAGACAAACACTTATGTTGTTTTTCCTAGTTCCTAACAACTGTTTAACATCAAATGGCATGGAAAATCTAGTGATCTCCATGTTCTAATCCTTCATGCCTCATTTATTTTGGATTAATATTTGACTGTGACTATTTTTGCTACTTAGTCATTGCAAAAATCAAAGCAAATTCCAGTCTTTCTTTTAAGAAAGCAGTCATTCTAAATTGTGTACCAGACTCTTTCTTCTGAACTGATATTGCTCACATCCTGTTAAATAATTGTCAGGATGTTTCTCATCTTTGAGTCTGGATGTAAAATTAAGTCCTGCTTGAATTTAAACATCAAAACTCAAATGGAGTTTTGTGAAGAAGCCCAGAGGTTCATAGAGAGTGGAGCTGTAGTGTTGCTCTTGCCAGGGGATGGTAACAGGGCCAGGGAAATACCCTACAGCCCCATCATCTCACACAAGCTGGGCAAAAGGATGGGGTACATGGACTGTTTCTCAGCCTTTGCTCATACAGGCAGAAGTAAAAAGAACATGGTAGTGGACCAAGAGAAGGGATTATCCCTTCTAATCACCCTTCACTATCCCACATCTACATACTGAATCCAGTTTTGTATTCCCCAATACTGGAAAGATAATGATGGGGAAAACTCAGCAGAGGTCATCATGACATATTCCTGGATGTGAGTTGGATGAATTACATTTGGAGTGCTTTTCTCTCTCCTCTGATTCCAGAGGGAGGCTAAATACCTAAAGTTAGGCTATATGAATCTCCTGTGAGGTGAATTTCTGAAAGATGTAGGAGGGTCTTGACCAGAAGGACTGAAAGCCTCATTTTTTTGAGTGTTTAGCAGCTGCTCGAGCAACTGACTTGGACTTGATTTTAAGTTTGTCCCTGTGAGTGTCCAGTTTGCCAGGTGTTTTCATTGGTTTCCACCTCTGCAAATATTAACCTTTAGCCAAAATTTCATCACAGGTTACTCACTCAATGCATGCATATATCTACACCACCATCCTTCAGCTGATCCAATCATCATTTCAACAGTAATTTTTGCATTGACCCAAGAAGAATAAATCCATGTCGTCAACTGGGTCAGCTTTTTTTATAACAGACTCCACAGACCAGAAGCGTCCTACAGACTTGTGTGTAGTCCCGAGAAAGAAATGGGTGTGATCAGCAGTTCCTGCTCTGTCATCTGCATTTGAGTGTCTTGCCAATCGATGCTGTGATGCTGAGGTAGCCATGGAAGCCAGTATCTCCTGCTTCCAAGGTTCAGCCCCCTAATCCCCTCTCGTTTTCAAAGGTGGAAGCTGAAGATGCTTGGCTGTGCAGGAAATTAGGCCTCTTGTGCAAGTCTGTAAATACAGCTGTAGCTGCCAAGATGAAGTACAGAAGTAAACAGGTACAGCTGTCTCTTATGTAGCTGCTGCTTTATAGATTCCTGAAACTATTACTGCACACAGCTCTTGTTGGCCATGATTTAAATGGTAACAGCTGTAGCAGAAAAAAAACACCCTAGTGTCTTCCTCACTTCCTCATCTACAAGCCACAGGAAGGGAGAATACAAATTTAATTTTTTTTTAATCTCAAAGTCATAAAATATGTGGTGAAACGATACCTCTCCTTAAAGAAGCAGGTATTCTTGGAAGGTCAAATTGTTAGAAAGCTGTTTGCATGATTTAGTCATCTCGAGATGGTTTCAAAATCTTAAAATAATACAAAGAAATTGCAATTTTTTCTTCTATTCTTCTTAGTTTGCTATCCCTGCAAGAGCTCTGTGCCAACAGAACATACAGCCTCTGTGCATGCAGTCTCCTTCTGCAACAGTGACATTTAAGCACAGCTATTTAAGAACTTGGTATAAGAGACTCTGCTACAGGTTGTATTTGATAACAGCAGAGGTGCCGAGGAGTCTGTGACCTTTAGTGCAATGAAACAGTGGGATAACAAGGATCAAAACTTAAATCCTGAGGACCCACAACAAGCATGGCTGGTGCTGAGCTCTTGGAGGAAAGGCATCTCTGGAGCTGTCTGTCATAGCTTGCTTGATAGGCCACATTAGCATCTTTTCCACGCTGACCCCACTGAAATGTCACAGCCCATTTATTTCACCCCAAGCATCCAGTGCCAATGCTCGTGGGACAAGGTTGCATTAGCCCTGAAAGATTTCCTGTGTGCTGGCCTGAAGACAGAAGACAAATAATGGTGCTCTGTGCTCCAGCTTGGTCAGTCAGATTGACCTTTCAGAGCAGCCTGGATTTATCCCAGGTTTTCAGCACCATCATCTGAAGGAAGTTTTGCGCTTGTGTTGCAGAGAAGCAGGCTCTTCTCCAAGAGGGATGGCAGATGTGTATGTAGGAAGAAACCTTGACTAGTCCCTGCAGGAGGAATAATAAAATCATAGAATCATTTAGGTTGGAAAAGACCTCTCACATCATCAAGTCCAACCATTAACCCAGCACTGCCAGGTCCACCACTAAACCATGTCGCTCAGTGCCACATCTTCAAGTCTTTTAAATACCTCCAGGGCTGGCTACTCCACCACTTCCCTGGGCTGCCTGTTCTAATGCCTGACCATCCTTTCAGGAAAGAAATTTATCTTAAGGAAAAGAAGCTCCTTTTCGTGGGGACAAGGAGAGCAAGGATGCTTGTAGCTGTGTAGAGAGCTCTGTCACCTTCTTCAGAGAGTGTAGGACTTCCTAAGATCTTGTCTCTAGCATCAACATTTGATTTCATGCTTGCATGTGTCAGTGTTTATCAAAAGCAGGGCTTCCCAGCACACTCACCTCCAAAGGCAACGAGAGAAGAGACATGTCTCAGAAGACAGGTATGTGTCTGAACACACTCTTCCTCACTAGTGGTCAATGCTACTGCATGGCCATGGCATAAGAACCTATACAGAACAGAGTAAAGCTTTTCCAACTCTAACATTAATGTCATTTTAGGGAGAAAAAAAAATAGTAATTTTATAAAGAAAGCTTTAGAAGCAATTAATATATACATGAACCAGTAGCCAAATTATCCTTGTAAACCTTGGTCTACAGTTTTCAATACCGGGCAATAAAACCTGGGAAACAGGAGCTCAGTGTCCTTCAGCAAAACCCAAACAAAACCTTCCCTATTTATTTTAGAAAGCTGAATAGCACTGCATAAATATATTTTCCTCCTTTAAAAGGTGGGTCACAGCAGCCTTAATTATCAGAGGGACAGAATGGAAACAACATAAAAATAAATCCTTTGAAAGTTTGCTCTCATTACCACATTTGGCATATTTAAGCATAAACACCATCTGTGTTTATCAAGAAACACAGCAATAGCTGTCGTCCGATCTCACAGTGACACCAGTGTTTACGGAGATTTACAGTAAGGGGCACATGCAAGGCTTCCACAGAAACTGAGCTCCCCTGAAATTATTTGCTCAGTCGCCAGCTGCTCATGTAGATGGAGGCACGTTTGCCAAGAGAAGAATCATCACGGAAGAAAAGCAAAGCCTCAGATCTCTCATGGAAGCTTCTCCTGGCAACCCCAGGGAGGCGAATAGCAGCAGAAGTTACTCGCAGCAAAGGACCGAGCAATAAAACACACTTCGTGCTTTTAGCGTTGTAGCTGCCATGGAGGGAGGAGGAGCATCTGCGGCTCTGGGGTCAGCTCACTGCTCTGCCCCTCCCCATCGGCACAGTGGGGACCTGCTGTCCCTCTGCATCTGCAGCCGGCTGGGAATGCTGGAGGGGACTGCCCGCAAGGGCTGGCTCGGCTCTGCCCTCGCCCTGGCACGCCAGCTCCCAGGGAGGGAGAGTGTGGTTTGGGACCTGATCGGGCGCGGTGCTCTTGCACCAGTCTCTCTCATCCAGCTCTGGTGCAGCAAGAGATCCAGGGTGGGGGTTGTAGGCAAGCAGGTGCCAGTGGGAACAATTCCTCTACAGATGCTGTGGTAGCTCGCTCTGGGTTATGTTTGTTTGGGCTCCCCCTGGTCCTACAGCATCCTTCGTGCAGAAACCATCGCAGAATGAAAAGACAAGGACAAGAGCAAGACATGCCCTGCCTAAAGCCAGGATGCAACACTGCCAAAGGGCAATGATGGCTTCATCGCAAGCTAACACTGTTGTCTAGCTCAGCACAGACATTTGGAATCCTCCCAGCAGGACCAAACTATCCCATGGATGTGGATCCAGGCAGCTGATCAGCAGCAACCAGCAACACATCCTCTGTGAAAGTGGAGCCCTGAGCTATCTGAAACACAAAGCCGCAGGCAACAACAGACCTGCCTTCCCTCCAGGTTGTGGGACCAGTCTGTGCTTCTCCTTTGCTGACACACAAGTTTTAGGCAGACTGCTCAGACTGGAATCCCAGTGTGCTTTAGATTCACCATGCAAAAGAACTATGTGAATAAATGTCAACTATTTTTAGATTATAAAAATAATTATGCGAATATATAACAAGCTCTTTTAAACTGAAAGATTAGAAGAAAAATACGTGGACATCCAAAGAACATCACCTAAATCTGAACAGCCTGGAACAGCATCTGATCTCCATTGCTCGTAGCATAATTTGCCCAAAACCAGCTAAGAAGACTGATACTAATACTCTGAGCATAATTTGGCTCTTCCTTCTTGTAGAGGTGGCATTGAGTGGCCTGACCATAATAGAGATATATTGAATGATGCAAAGACAATCCAATTAAAATTAAAACAAATTAAAAATCCACAGTATTGATGTTAATTTTTTTCAATTCCAGCCTGATGGCTTTATGAGAAGCAGAACTGTGAAAATTAGCAAAAACTGTAGACGGCAATTTCACAGCCTAAACTCTCTCACCAATATGTCCATAGTATTTAATCTGAATTTTCCTGTTCTTAATTTTCTCTCATTTACCCTAATTACATTGTCAGTGTGCTTGCCTAAGTAATTTTTTTCTATCAACAGTGTTTACTCTCCTCAGATATTTACAGACTACTTTTACATCTGCCCAAACACTGTGTTATATGTCAGAAAAACCTTATTCTGCTTTATGATTTTACCTTAGAAGTTGACCACTCTGGTCTTCTCCTGAAATTGTGGCTTTGCTCTGGATTCTGTCATCCCACCAAGATGGTGGTCTCAGAACCCAGTGTACACTCCAAGAATTTGTGAAGGTCTGCAAGGTAAACGCCATGTTCCACCCAGAGAAGAAATTTCCAACCTGTGCTTAACTCTAAGCACACAAGAAATCCTGCTTGCTTTACTGACATTACACATGCCCTTAAAATAAAACCTTGCTCAGCTGCTGTGCTGGAGTGGGACCAGAGGCCTCTGTTCTACATCAAGCCCATTAAAAAAAGGTCTTTTCAGCCATTTTTCCATGACAAAATGCATGTGTGTGAATAGAGTCCCGGATGTGCTTTCTTGAAAGTATTTGATTTGTTGCCCACTGTCACCTGAGTGTCTCGGGATGTGCTCTTGTACTTGTGCTTCTCCTCCCCAAACATTTGGGGCTTATGTATCTTTCCTGAGCAACTTCACGTTCCTCCAAGCCAGCCACATTCTATTTTTTTGTATGGCTTAAAAAGAGTGCTTGGGCAAGTGGAGGGATGAAGAGAGTTTTGGCAATGTGTTTGCCTTGAGAAAAGATGACTTACAGTGGCATTGGGGGTGGAGTGGTTTCCTGGCAGATTTCTGCTGAGTCACTGGATTATTTTGTGCCAGCTCAAAGACTTTAATCAGTGGCTGTGGTAGCCCTAATGTACCTATCTCATAGAACACCTGGTATCTGTGAAGACATTGGTCCTTTTCTCTCTCCTGCTTCCCCGTGCAGACATTCCCAGCGTCTCTTTTTCTCCCGTATATTTTGTGAAAATAATGGGACACATTGGCTTATGTCAGTCACAGTTTGGTAGTGCAGGAATAAGGAGGAACACCTGCACACATGCTTTTCTGCCTAAACCATGGCGTATCAAGAGCTTCATTTCTGTAGCAAGCCTGGCTAAAAGAAGACTTGCTTGAGGAAATAAGGAGTTATCCCAGATGAGTTATGGAGAGTTGTACCGTGCTAATCACATTCTCATTCCTTTTCAGTGAACAACTGACAAAATCAGGGAGATCTGCAATGCTGACTGCCTTGAAAGACAGATCTGCTCTACTTAGATGTCCAAGTATGGGCCTCAGTCTGTAAAGCCACTCCTACAGATCTTGTAGCTGAGGCTCTCCAGGTCTGGCTGCACACTATGCTGGTAAGGCAGACAGATGTTGGTGACTGCTTCAAACAGAACAAGCTTGAAGATGTGACATCTGTGGTGTGAGGGAAAAACAGTATCAGCATGTTTGAACTCCAGGAGACCACGTGAGCAGTGGCAACATGCACCAGAGACTTAATCTGTGATATTTAGACAGTGAAATGGCCACAAGCACGGCTCAGAGAGCTGGAAAATGTGTGGGGTAAGAGTGAAGGGCATCCAGCAGCCCTATGGCAAAAAATGGTGTGTACCAATGGAGCTGCCATGCTGCCCCAGCCACAAAGGACATGAGCAGCCACAACTCTACTCATGCTGAGGACACCCAGGCCTGGCACTGCCAGCCCTGGTGGAGCAATTAACTGGGACCCTTGAAACACCCATACACAGCAAGTCCCAACTCCAAGGTGACGGTAGACCGGGACTCCTCTGTCTGTCACGAATTGAAATCTCACAAATCTTGTGTTGTTGAGCCCAAGGAAACTTTCTTGATTTTCTGACTGCTCATTTTGACTCTTCTTTTGACCTGGATTGTAGAGCAACCAAGCGTGAGGGGAGTGCAGAGGGATGAACACCATTGACTGCAACGGTGCGTGTGAAGTGAACGTGTCCACGGCAGCGTGCATTTTCTTGGATAGCCTGCCTGCCTGGATCCATGCAGTCCATTGCACTTGTATGTGCATTGGGTCTCTCGGGCGCTCAACTGTGCCCAGGTGTTTGCTGCACCAAAGGGTGGCTGCTGGGGCTAAAAACTATGTTGGGGGTGTGCTAAGTATTCCACCAGGACACCTGCAGGCCAGGGGTGGAAGCCCATGTCCTGTCCCTTCCTAGTTAACCTGCTCAGGTGTATCCAGAGACCAAAAGGAGGCCCAGGAGAAGATGGTCTGTGCTGGTGAAGAGCAAGGCAAGGGCAGTCTCTGGCAGAGTTGATGGTGTGAGAGCTGAGCCATAGCTGGAATAACAAGCCAAGCCACCATCCCACACAGCTGAGTTGCCAAAGAGGTGAGCCATGACCTCTGCAGAGCCAGCAGGAGCTGTCAGGGTGGAAGGAACAGGCAGACCAGAGGGGGAACAACAGTGCACACCAGTCTGGATGGACCCATCATGCACCTGGGGGCTGGATGGGCCGTTTCTTTAAGGAAAATCATCCTCTGGCTCAGAGCCCAGACTCTCAAATCTGCTGTGAATCAAGCTGCCCTCTTTCAGCGCTGCACATACCTTTCATATTTCTTTCCCTCACGGAACTGTTTTGTGATGATTAATGAATTATGAAGGTCACCTATTGAGTCTTCAGCTCTTACTGAACTCCAAAGAAAACAAAATCCGGAAGAGTTCCAGCTAAAAGTGTCATGGCAGATGCATCTATTTTACTTTATTTATGATTATGTTCACAATGGACTTATTAAGTATATTCTTTAAATAAACAGACCTTGAGACTGTGAAATGCTGGGGTTTTCTGCCTTACAACATCTGCAGCCTATTTCTTAAAGACCATTTAGGTAACACTAGAGCATGTACAGATATGCATCTATTTCCTGGAAATTGCTTAAGCATACTTCAAAAATGTGGAAATCTTCACCTTTACCACCCAAGAAAACCTACAATGAAAATGAATGAGGCTGGACAGTCTCTAGCTGAGAGAAATTCAATAAATCTACCCTGCACATGAACTGTGTTGGTATGTGAGACTGGAGAGCTTGCTGGCAGGACACAGAGAAGTCGGCTGTAGGTCTGTATAACTAAGATTAATAATTTGTGATGCTGCATAAAGCAACCTGACTAATTGAGAGCTGTGCTTTTTCTAATGGTGTGCCTATTGGAAAAACATCTGGGCTTGCATCTTCTTCCACCACTGATCATGCTCTGGATGGGAACTTCATTTTGAATATCCATGTCATTATGTGGTTAATAATTTATATCCTTGAACAATCTTCTTTTAGATGCCAAGTACAAAGAGGCAGATGTTAGGAACATCTGCAGGATAAGCTTTTCATGAGGTATGTTCCTTGACAAATATCTCCATGATGTTTTATGTCTCACCCCCTCTCTGTCAGTAAGAGTCCAACTGCACTCTGACATCCAGTGGCTCTAATAGACAGTGTTAGATCTTCTCCAGTCTGGCTGCTTCCTGGCTTTCCTTTTCATAACTGTCTTCTCCTTAGTCAAAAGGAAGTCCGAAAATTAATTCAGCCTTCAAAGTCAGCTGCTGCAGAGTGCTCCACAGCATTTCTTGCTGTTTCCTACCTTCCTTGCTCCTCAGCCCACCACAGCCTTGGTGTTCCTCTGAATAGTGGCATGTCCTGCCTGAGTTTGCTTGAGCCACACTGAGCTGACTTGAAGGATGCAGCTGAGATTGTAAGAAGCCCCTTTGAACATTTGCTAAGCTGCTGTCTATCACATGGGGTGTAGATATCCCATCCCATTCATTTGTAGTGCAGATTGCTCTTCTGTTCTAGAAGAAAACAGAAGTTCCACTTCCAAGCCTGTTACAGACAGTGGGATGATGCTCATTGTATGTGCCTGTTATGCTGATTGTTGGTCTCTCTGGTTGATGAATAGGGACCATATAAGCTTGTGAGTTTTGGATGAAAGTTGCCCCAAACTATTTCCCTCTTCCAGAACTACCACACCTCATCAAAGCCTAATCTTGCTCTAGACCTTTGAAAAAGAAGATGGAAAAAAAGCACATCAGTTGTAATATAATGCAATCGTCTGGCTTGCAAGGTAGGCTTGAGAAACAGAGCAGGACTTTATAAGATCACAATGGAAAGAACCTTTCTGGTCCTAAATGATAGCCACGTGATCCCAGCAATAAACAATCACCCCAATCACAATTTGTTAGGACATGTGACTTTAAACTGCCTTCAGAGCTCACAGATCCTCTTCATGGCAGAAGGGCGAGTTGGTACCCAGCTGCTCACTTCTGTTCCCTTCACCCAGCTCAGGAGCTGTTCAGAGGAATTACTTTCTGAAGCCTTTGAGTAGCCCCCTTTCAGCCTGGCACTTGAAGGTTTTGCAGAGCATGATATGTGTGCAAAGGCTAAATTGATATCCAGATTCTTTTACATTTAACTGAACAAAACCACTATCACAACCCCTTCAGGACCATCTTAATTATTTACAAATGCACAAACTCAAAGCGCCTGCAATCTAAACTGCCTCTTTTTACTTGGTGATTTTGATCTCGGTTCGATTGTTCCCTTGGCCTTAATCTGCTCTTAACCAACCAGCTGAGACACCTCAAACTCCTTCCTTGCCATTTCTAAAGAAACATCTTTATGCCAAACTCTCTTCTTTGTGCAGATGAAGGATTTGTCACTTTCTCAGCTGGCTAGCCACCAATGCAAGCTCACAACATCTGGTTTCACACTAGTGATTGACAGCCCATGTATTTATTCCTAACTAGCAATGTCTCCATAGTTGTCCTGTCAGCTGTGTCTGCCAAGATAGTGCACGTTGCACAGCCTCACTGCTGCTGAGCTGCATCAGAGAGACCTTGACCTCTGGTCATCACTCCAAACATTTCATATCCTGGGACCAGCTGTAGTGAATTGCACATGTCTCTTGAAAGAGCACCAGTCTGGATCCTGCATTGTCTGGATTTGTTATCAGTGAAAATGCACTTATCCTGCTGAAGTTTATTTTCTCTAATTCTTATGTGGCTGAAAGGGAGGCTAAATCTGGGCATGACAGCATGCTTGATTGTTAGTATTAAATATGGTGCCCTTGGGCCTTGGAGCTTCTTGTGCTATTCAAGACCGTTATTAAATTCTCCACCAAGACACGAGGAGTGTTTTAATTTTAGGAAAAGAAGGGAGTCAGCCTCATGTAGGCAAGAATTAGCCATTTGTGTTCCCTTACTATGGAGGGGTATGGAAGAAGAAAGGAAAACCCTGGCAGGAGCAGTGTCTGCCTTGGCTTGCTGAGAGCAAAAGGATTTTGTGATCTAGGATATGTCACTTAGAGAAAGTCCTTCTGGTCAGAGCTTTAGCAAGAGAAGCAAGGATCCTTCCTCAGACCAAAGTAAGAGAAGCAAGGATCCTTCCTCAGACCAACCTCATCTTAACCACACATTAGAGGAATCCTGCAGCAGTTCTCATGTAAACTGCAGGCTATCAGGTAAGAGGGTTTGCTATGTGATCCAGGAATCATTAGATGAGAGAAAACAGCCTTGCTTGAGGGACTTCAGCAGCCTCCCAGCTTGGAGATTCAATTTTTCTGGCAGCAGCAACTGCTAGCTGATATTATTTCTCTCTCGCCCGTGAAGAGAAAATAATAGCTCTCTCTTGGGTGTATGTTTTTGATGGAAGCTGTGGTTAAGAGCAGAAATGACACTGAGGTGCCAGAGCCTTGGCATCTCTGGGATGCAGAGCAATGGGTCTTTCAATCCTGCATACACCAGCAGTGGTGTGGGCAATGCTCCCCTTTTCATGCAGGGGATGGACAATGGCCTCACTCCTTGGACAGACTTTGCTAAAACAACAGCTCTGTGTCATGTGTGTGTATTAAGGTGCGCAGAGTGCTGAGGATTTCTAGACTGGTGAGAAAGCAGGCTCGGCACAAGTGCTGACCTTGGCAAAAAAGATCCTTACACAAATCTTCAAATGAAGACCAAATATAACCTCTTGATAATAAAATTTCACAGGAATTAATCACATTCATCTGGATTTATGGAGTAGGAAGCTTTTTCTCTCTTCTGATTCAGTTAAATGATGATCTGTACCAGCTGCTGTAAACTGGGTGAGTTCACTTCTTTGATTCAGTTATGCCTACGCATTTTGGAGTCAGCATCCTTCTACTGCACGGAGCTATCTTCAGAAAGTTTTGCCCTCCCATGGGGCTGGGGAAGCTTGTCTGCTGGCAGCAGTGGGGCCATGCTGTCCCACAGCCCAATGGCACAGATAATGAGAGGTAAAAGCCACAGTTTGCAGTGAAGTCCCCGTTAAACGTTGTCTTTGTTCTGATGGTTTAAACAGCCTGGGTAATATTTCAGATGCTCATGTGCTGCATCACCTCCTCACACGTGTTTGAGGTTGCCCCTCCATCTCCCTGAGCTGCTCACCTTGCCAGGAGATCTGCCATCTCCCACCGTGTCCTGGGGCACTGAGCACCTTGAGGGAAGGGACTGTGTCTCTGCAGCACCAGTGAGATGGGGGCTGTGTCAACAGCTCCCAGTCAGGCTGCTGGGGCTTGTGTAGGCTCAGCTCACACCCCTGTCTCTGCACCATCGGTATGGGGGCATGGGGGTTAAGATAGGGTGTCTCCATGTTGGTTTTAGCTCCTATCAGCAGAATAGCTCTTCTCAAAATTTCATTCTGTTCTGTTTTTTTTCTAGTCACTTAGCCATGGTCTCAGTCCTCTTGCAGTCTGAAGGGCTAATGGATAGTAACCTCTTTCAAGAATGACGTGTACTTTCCTGAGGCATCTTTCACCTTTGGAGATATTCCCTTTTACACAGAGATGACTCTTCCTTGCTTCTAAAGAGAGAACCCCTTAGAGGAAGGTCTGTAGTGATAGATATTGCAGAGCCTGGGTATGGAGCAGACAGAACAGTCATAGGCAGAGGTCATTTCAATTTTCCAGGTAGGCCCAGCTATCCAGGCACGACAAGTTAGTGCTCTCAAGGCCTGCCTATTTTAGGCCTCTGTGCCTAGGTCTCTGTGACATGTATTAAGAGTAAATGTTGCACTTCACAAGCATTTCTGCCAAACTCGCTGACAACGCAGTAGCAGCTGGAAGGGGCAGTGGTGATTTCCACTGTGCTTTCCAGTTAGGAGTTGGGACATCTTTCATAAACCTTCAAGGAGAAGAAATGTAGCAATGAATAGATTTAGGTTCTGGCCTTCTTTTGTTCTTGATTTGAAAAGCTCCTGTCCTAATTATAATCATTTGCCATGTGATTTTAAAGCAATTATGAATTGACTGTAATGCATGCAGATTACTGATCTCTCATGCACAAAATTAATTTACTCTGCCAGCAATTTCCGACACTGAACTTCAGCTAGTGAGTCACAGCTTTGCGTAAATGATTCTACAGAAAACCAGTGAAATAGTAAACCTTCAATACACATTTTTCTTTAACAGAATCTTCATTGTTACTCCTTATAAGGAAACCTTGCCAGTGAAAAAGAAAACACACCCACGCAAACACGGGCGGTTTAACTGGATAGCTTTTATGAGGTAGGAGATTGTTTTATACCTGATGTATTTATTGATGTATTTATTATGATTACACTTAATTACAGAAAAAAAAAAGGAAAAAAAAAAGAAAAGAAAAAAAATCACATGGGCAGAGGTGCTCTAGAGAAGCTGAGAGCAAAACCTTACTAGATTCTTTGTCCAAGAGTCCCAGGATCATCTCTGCAGGTGCTGCATGCGAACTGCTGCAGGTCTAGTAACAGTGGCTGGAGGATGCAGCCCAGGAGGAGAAGCTATAAAACACAGAGCAGTCTTTAAAAGATAGAGGCCCTTCCAAAACCACAAGCTGTTTATGAAACACGCCAGTTCAGTCAAATCAATGGACATTCCTGCTTTGCAATCAATAAAGTAGATTTAAGTCTGATGAAATAGTTGAAAACTATATGGAAATCACAGAATCTTAGAAAGGTTTGGACTGGAAGGGACCTTAAAATTGCCTAGATGTCCTTCCCAAATCGTGGTCAGCTTTACGAAATCATTAAAAACAATTGCAGACAAGACTGCCAAGGACTCATCTCAAGCCATTCCATGTACCAATGCTAGCACAGTGGCTCTCCAATGTCGGGGAAGCAGCAGATCCACTATATTTGTACAAAGGCCATCTGTTAGGAATTTATGGATGTTAAGAAGCTTGGGAAGCCAGCCTGGGAACTCAGGAGATGTCTGCCCAAGGAAGCAGCCAACAATCTGAATAAATAGGAAATGATAGCTTGCCATAGGAACCTTACAGCTGGTGACACTGTCAGGAGAGGGAACTGATTTCAAAACCCTCAGTTCCAGTTAAAGTTATGCCACGCTGTTCAGGCTGCAAATCAGATCAGCCAATTCCTTGGCCTTTATCATTGCCTGCGCAATATTCCCTTCAGAAGATTGTGGTGATAAATTTACTACGGTTTCATAAAATATCACATACAATTGCTTGCTCATGAACCATATTGTGACTCTTCTACGGCAGAGACCATTATCCATCAAGAGGAGTGTGCTAATTCACAGCATCATTTCTGGGAGGGCAACCCATGGCTGTGAACGTCAAGATCAGCCCCACTGACCAGAATTCCTAATCCCCAGCTCTGAAGCAAGTGTGCTTCTGTCTATTCTATACAATACTTCTGAATGCCAGGCTTGTCCATTTTTTAGTTACTGGTGTCAGCCACAGCAACTGAGGCTTAATTCACATCAAGATAAATCCTGCTGGCTCCAGAGAGGGCCAAGCCTGGCCCACAGTGATGAAAGAGTGATGGAGACCAAGTGTTCAGCTGCCTCACAAGCAGGAGTTGTTAGCAAACAATGAATTGGTTCTCTTTTATCTTTTATAAGGATCTTGCAGCAGCACGCTCAGGGAGAGGGAACATAAGAGCCACTTGGAAAGGAACAACAGCACTACAGAGTGAATGAAGCCTTTATCACACCGCAGTCCGACAAAAGCAGGATTCCATGGCTGTGGCAGAGGAGTAGCAGCTCAGTAGCATTGCAGCCCTACAGGTTTATAGACCTTCAGGAAATTACATAAGCTGAGGTGTCACAGGATCCAGTGCAGATAATTGAAGGGGAACCATTAGGGAGACAAAGCACAGGACAACTCTTTGTTCCACAGATCTGCAAATAATTCACATCAGCAAACAGGTCAAAATATCCTGGGTGCTTCTTGGTTTTGTGTCCTGAGTGTGTGCACTCACTGTCTGTAGCTCGAGCAGGGACCATGGGCAAGGGCTTGACCTTAAATACAGCTTGACCTTGGCTAAAGGTGAGTAGATAACCAGGGTCCTCACTCTCATCCCACAAATGTTCCCAGAATAAAGCAGAGGTATACAGTTCTCATTCATCTGGAAAAGAGAGGGAGGCAAGTGTGCAGTACAGGTGTATTACTGGGAAATACCTGTGGAAGCACTACTGGGCAAAAGGTGGTTGAGTATGATGCTGCTGGGGACATCAATTACTGATTTCACTGAGTCAAATGGAATTTGGTGGGACTTGCCCACTAAACACAAAGTCCTCAAGTCATGAGCATATCCTTAGACTTCCACAGCAAAATAAAGAGTGAGAAGTAAGGAAGTAATGAAGTTGTTCATGATCCTGCAAATGGAATAGAGTTGAAAGCCCATAAAGGAATCAAGAAGTAAAAATAGAAGTGAGACTACCTTCACAGAAGTTTGAGAAGCAGTGATTCAGGTAAGTCCTAACTAGGAATAAGCAGGTTTCCTGGGCTGAAAGAAAATGTATTGCTCTTTGGGGAGATATGTGCAGTGTTTCCAATCTCTGACCCCTGAGTAGATTTTGATCAAGTCAAAGGCAACTTGAATTCACTCCTTCTCCATCGGGAGCAAAAAGTAACATAAGAATCTGATGGGGGCAACTTCTCTAAAATCGCTGATTGGATCTTAAGCAATAGTCATATAACAATTCCTTCAGAGATATTCAACAGGTGGTTGATTTGGTTGTTCGTCACCCAAAATGTGAAAACTGGAAATGGTGAAGCCTATTTCAAAGGCTTTTTCTTTGATGTTCAGGCAACACCTTGAATGTGTTCCCCAGGAATTGAGAGTTAAAAGGATTTTTGGAAAGTTCAGCTCCCAACAGGCAGTAAGACCCAGAGGAGTACCTCTTCTTCGTGGAAAAGCCTTCCTTCTTCTTCTTCATGTTTTTCTGTCTCTCCATTTTTTCAGTACATTCCCTGCAAACGAGAACGTAGTGATGCTTTGCCCACCTCTTCAGGCTCCTTTGGATGACTCAGAACCGCTGTGTGCAATTTTGTGACTTAAAGAGGGAAGGGCAAAGCTCTACCACTTGTTACTGTACTTAAAGCTGTAATTGTGTGTAAGTACTTGCAAATATCAAGGCCATCTTTGGAGGCAATGATGTGTAATGGCTCTTCCAGCTATATCCCGTTTGTCCAGTGGAACATAATGGCTAAATCAATGTAAAGTGTCATGCATTTCTTTTTTCTGCTCTCCCTGGGGCTGTTCTTTCCAGTTACGTATGTTCAGCTTTGATCTCTAGAAAAATCAATGAAGATTTAGTTGTTCTCAAAAAACCCCAAGCTAAAAATTTAAAGCATTTTCTGCCATCTTAGTGTAGGATATGTAATCCCTCTCCCCCCTCAGGTACCCTTCAGAACACGTGACTCAGCAAGCTTTTGTGAAATAAGCAGTAGCATAAAAACAATTTTTTACTTAAATGGGTTTTTTCCTTGAATCTCATTCTTAACCATAATCAGTGAAATTTTATTATTTGTACTGTCATAAAAGAAACACTACCACTTTACTGTTCCTGAAAAATAAAGGCAGTTTTCACTCCCAACAAAATGAAACAAAAAAAATTGACTTCTATATCCATGCTTTGACATTCTCCTTGTGTCAAACCCTGGTTTTCAGTTCACTTCTACACAATAGAGATGCTCATGGTGCAGTTAGCCAATGACTGCAAGAAGACAAGACATAGTTATCAGACTGGGGGAATAATATGAAAATAATGAAAAAAAAATGAGGCAGCACACTAAGCACAGACCAAAATATTTCTATGTTTATACAAAAATGAATCTTTACAGAAGATCTAGGAATGCATTTGAAATAAAATCTTCATTTTAGCACTTAGATCTTCACAGTAGCTCTTGCTTCCAGTACAACTTTCCCTACATTGTAAAGATCAGATACCACAAGCTGTTAAATAATGCCTTACCTCTCAAGGCCTCTTGAGAAGCAGTGAAGTTTCACACCCTAAGATATAATTCTGCTCTTATTGCAGAAAAACCTATGATTTTCAGGAATGATGCAACACCATCAGAACATCTCTCTGCAAAGGATATCAGGGTCTTGGGGGCTAAAGGCATGGCACCCAGAAAGGTTTTGCATCACAACTCACAAGCAGAGTGCTCAATGAAGCAGTGGGAGCACTGAGCAATCTGGGGCAAACAACACAAATCACTACCATTTCAGAAAGTGCTTGGTTCTGATTTTAGCAGCTCAAATACCAAAGCTGCCTGGATTTTGGAAAATCAAAGCATCTGCTTAGGAGCATCAGGGTTTCAACAGGTAGAAGGTAAAAGCTGTGAAAAATTCCTTCACGGCACCTCTTGGCCCATTCCCCTGATTCAAATATTTTATATTTTTTATATATTCTTCCCATGGGTTGTGTGGAAATTTGGGAGTTCTGCTTTGCAAACAGAAGCAGACTGAAGTAGATTCAACAGCCCAGTTCAACCAGTTGCTTGCACTTCTTCTGAGAAAGGAAAGAAGCCAAATGCTCCTGCAGCGAGGGGGTGTATCGGCACACCAGCTGGGTTCCTGCTGACACTGCCAAGCAGGCAGGATGCAGAATCAGGCACAGCCATTCTGGTGCTGATCACGCCTTCTGTGCCCCAGGCACACTCATCTCCTCCAGTAAGGAGCTCAGTTAGTGCTGGCGCTGAGTTTACTCGGGTCTGGTAGGAAGAATGTGTAACCCCATTTTGGGGGGAGAAAATAACCCATGCTCTTTATCTGCAGCTGCTCAGCAGATGATGTCATCAAGACTCTGTTTCATTTGCTTTGAGTAGAAAATATTTTTGTCAAGCATCTTCCCCAACTCTTATGTAAGAATAGACCATATGGGGTGGAGAATGCCGGGAACCAACGTGCACTTATATCTGTGGTCACTGGTGCAATTGTCATAACTCTTGTGAGCAGAGGATGACAAAGGGGAGCTTGAGACTGAAAAGGTTTCCTTTAATGCCACTCATCAAACATGATGTCCTTGCAGGCCATTTAGTGGAACTGGTGTCTTCAGAGCAATCTGAGAGAAGTTAAACCAGCAAAGTAGATTCTCTGCAGAAACTGCAGAGTGCAAACTCCAGCAGAAATTTCTGGAGTGCAAACTGCAGAAACCCAGGCATGCCAGAGGTGGCTCTGGTTAAGCACACAGGAGCTTGAAACACTGTGTTTGAGATTGCCTAATGCAAATGAGGTTTCTGAAGGAAGAAATAAATTTTGGCCAGCACTCAAGACTGTAGTGGAAAGTGTGTGGAGAAGACCACAAAGGCTCAAGTAAACCTGGTGCTTTCCAAGCCTTGGTGTCCTAGCTGGGCACGTGTGGATGATGTCCCTGTGGATGCGTGCAAAACACTTCTCCCTTCCAGAAGGCTCCTGGAGGATGCCCTGGTGAGACCCCTTTGCTCTGAAAGAGCGCAAGAGGTCTGTTAGCAGGGCATGACAGCACCTCCTTTCCACCTGGCTGGACCATCCATCACCCATTCACGCCACTGCAGCAGAGACAAATCTAATTACGCGCTAAGCCACCAGCTCCTCCATTCATCTCCTTCTGCAGGGGAAACAAACATCCACACCAACCTATGCAGCAAAAAACACCACCACCCAATAGCCCGCATTTGGGAATGTTGGGAGGACGGGATACCCTGCTCTGCCTGGGCTGGAGAGGTGATGTCCGTGCTCTTGGCGAAAACAAGGGCAGGAAGGAGAGGCAGCACTCCAGCAAGGGTGCAGGGACAGGGATGGGGATGTGGACAGGGATGGGCAGGGAGTACAGGCTGTGTAGCCCTGCTCCCCACCACAGAGGACCAGGGTTTGTCCCCAGCAGGCCTGGAGCCAGTGTCTCTGCTTGTTCAAGAGCTCAGCAGAAAATGTTACTTACACAGAACTCAGCAGAGGTTTAACACCCCACTATGCACACAAAACCAGTACATGCTAACAAGATGAGACTATATATTTACTAAATGCTAGAAAGTAGGAAAAAATAGTGCTTACGAAAGACCCTGTAACTTTCTCTTGTGCTCCTTCTTTTGTGCTCAGCTTGAGCTGCTCTCTGTCCCCTCCTCTGTGAGGTTGGGGACAGACAGCAAGATCCCCACGTTGGGCCACTACACAGTCAAGAGTGCTCCCTGCTACAGCAAAAGCTCTTGCTCAGGTGCACTGAGGTTCCTGGGCTCAGTGTTTAGCTGTGTGCAGAGGGAAATAAGACTCAGGAAGACTTTTCTGAGCATTATAAATTTCTGGTGGAGATGGATCCTACCAGGCCTGAGATAAGAGGCTCCCAGGGTTGTTCACATGTCACTGATGCCTATAAGCACTTATTGAGCTCATTTTAGGAGATAGGACTAACTCCCACATCCCCCCTCTTTAGAGGCTTGTTTCACTGAGTCAGGGCTGGGTGGTGGCAGTAGCTCCTCTTTCTTGGTGCGATCTGCCCCAGGCAGCAGCCCCCAGCTAAGGGTTATGTGCACACAAAGCTTCTGCTTCCTGCACTCTTCCTGCCTCAGCTGTCTGCTTTGGCTCTCCTAGCTGGGCACAACCCTCTGCTGATTGATAGTAGCAAGGGGCTGGTTCAAATTAGAGCTGCTGATAGTGGCAACTCGCTCAAGCCTCTGAGCACAGCCCCAGGGAGATTAAACAAAGTTGTCGAAGTCCCCAGTGAGCAACATTTCCAGTAACTATAAGGGATGAATCAGTCAAATTTCCTCAATCCTGGAAGAAGAGGGCTACGGGAGAGCAAACAGATGATGTACAGTAACCACTATTTCCTTTCCCAAAGCATACCAACCCCTGACTGGAGCTCTCAAGAGCTGCAGCCCCCTGGTTTCCATGACTCAATGACTTTGGCTGACACCGCTTTCCTCAGCTCACTCCAATGGATTGCATGACCATTTTCTTGAAGTGCAGAAAAGCTGAGAAGGGAGAAAAATCACCACAAGCCACCCTTTCTATTTCCTAATTCTGTCTCCACGTTTGTAGATTGATCTAAAAATCATACAATTTGAAAGATAAGCATTGGAGCACAGGATGTTCTCTAATTTTCTGAACCTCTGGGTCACATTAGATCATAGCACATCACTTTTCTTTCAGTATGTGAAGGTCAGAAATTTGCATTGACTGACAGGAGAGATTTGTCTCCAGAAGCCGAAGGTTTTAAAGTAAAAGTCACACCACAGGACTTGTGCCAGGAAAGCAAAAATTTATAACATTAGAAATAATTTAGAAAAATTGCTAAGAGAAGTCTAGCCTGCTTTTGATTTCTAGTAAGGAAAGTGGCATTTGCTTGAGAGCAGCAGCAAAGACTACATGAATCAATCTTTATTTTTCAGACAAGAGAAGCTGTCTGTAGTTGTCAGTAATAAATTCTTCTCTCAGACTACCTGCTTGTGGATAGATTTTATAGAGTTTTTCAGGAGAAGAAAAGGAACATAAGAAATAGAAAAAATATAAGGTATAAAAGTCTTCCAAGTCTTTCATTAAGGCCTTTGATGCCACAAAGTGCCCTTAGGACTAAAATTGGTATTGACAAACTTCAAGAGGCCTCCTGAGGCTTCCCCATTCTAAATGTTGTTTAAATAGTATAAACTATTACAGCAGTTGTGTTGTACTTCTTGAATGCACACTGTTATTTGTACAATACTTGCCCCCAAAAACAGACATTATCTTCCTTATCCCCACCCTTTGCAGCATGCAAAACACCATCCCAGAACTAGATCCAACCTTGCTTACAGTATTGCAGCAAATTCTGAGTGTTCTCTGGGGACTAAAGCAGAGCACTGAACATCCATGATTAATACTTTTATAAACCACTTTTGAAGAGCTGTGAAACTGCACATTACACAGGCTCATCAAGGAATAGGCTGATTTCACTGGGTAATGCGGAAGTTTGGGGGTGGTTTTGTTTTTATAACATCCTGTTTTAGTTAACTGGGGCAGAGATTTGTGACTTGGGATGTCTGTGAATGTCCTTAACTGGGGCTCCCATGGGGTAAACCTGACCTGCAGGAGGGCTGGGGAAGAGTAAATGTGATTAGATATCACTGTTTTTTGGTTTGTTTTTTTTTTTCTGGAAATGCACATGCTGAAGTGAAGAGCTTCAGCCCAGGTTTGACTGAAGTTTTTGGGAAGACAAGGGTGGGCAGCACAGGCAGGAGCAGCTCCTACCCTTGCAGGGGTGGTGGGCCTTAGAGCCTCCCCTGGGGAACAGAACTGCACCCTCAAGCCCTTTGCTTTGGTGTCCAGTGAGTACAGAGCCCCACATCCCACACTTGATAGCGGCTGATGAGGTGGTGCAACCTTTCCATGGCATGCTGCTGAGCTGGAGATGGAGAAAGTGTCCTGAGCACAGGGCCACAGGGGACAGCTGTGCTGCTTTCTGACATGCGGAGGACAAAAGGGACTTACTGCTGAGAGTGGAAATTATGACAATGATACCAGGTTTCTGCTGTTATTTGCTGAGTGATTCTCTAAATTAAGTAATCTAAAATGCTCTCTGGCAATGTTCAAGCTCATAAGCACCCACTGGCATGGCTCCATTGTTTTCCATGAAGAGATGGAACTCCTGATAGTGAAGGAACGGAATGCATTTTTCTAGAACAGAAAATGGGAGGGTCAGAGAGAGCCCTTGAGGACCTGGTCATGTGGAGAAAGGAGCTGAAATGGGCAGAAACTCACAGCTGAACAAAGAAGATGGTACATTGAAGAGATGACGAAAAACTAGGGCTGAGCAGGGCTTAGGAATTCATACAGCTTTCCCAGACCCAGTGCAAGAGTATTATTTGCTGTCTTCTCTACAGCTGACATGAAGGAGACAAGAGAAGCAAAATGACAGCTTAGGAGCAAGCCATCTTCTTGTGCAACACTTTGTCTGAGCAAGTGTCTTCTCAATTAACTGACATGCAGAATAAGAGGTAACAACAACAGGAAGCATGGGCAGGCAACTGAAAGGAGCCTGTAAGCATTGACCATTCACTCTGGGATGAAATCAGAAAGGACAAAGCTGAGCTGGAGCTTAGACTCCATGGCACAAGAAGAAACGTGAAGGATGGATGTGACACGTGTCTTATCATCAAAAGCAAACGTGAAGAAATTGGGAGTCCATCAACAAATGTGTGAGCCAACCCACTGACAAGATGATAAGCAAAAAGACCAAAGCGTTTAATGCTTTTTTTTTTGCATACATTTCATTGGCAAGCTTACTCCCACACATTACATATCCAGCATGATTTGAGAAGAAGGGGAAGAACCAATCAGAGGAGGAACAGATGAAGGTCTACCTTGAGGAGCGTAAGTATTGGGATTCAGGTGAGCAAGCAGGATTCACCTGAGGGTGCTGATGTGACCTCATGACTGCTGTCCATTATCAGAAACTCACAGTGATCAGAAACAGCTCAGACAGCTGGAAATTCCCCTGCAGCATTTTCATGCAGAACCTGAGCAAACGTGAATTGGATGAACAAATTGTTAGATGGATTGAAAATTATCTGGACCAAAAATTAGCTGGACCATTAGGTCAAAGAATAATAATCAATGTTGTGATGGGCCATCTGGCAGCCAGTAATGAACAGAGGACCCCAGGGAATGACACGGGAGTTGATATTGTTCAATATTTTCATCAGTCACTAGGCTGATGACACAGAGGGCACTGTCAGAACATTTACAGATGGCAATAGATTAGAAGTAATGCCAGCCATCTCCATTTGGCAGAGTTGGCAGAGGCAGCCCAGAGGGACTTTGAGAAACTTGGGATGTATGACAATAGAAATCCCATGGAGTTTCACAAGAGCAGGCAAGCCCTTTGCTTTGGTGTAGGATGGCATCCTTCTGCCTACTTAACAGCCATGCAGGAAAGGCCCTGGGCTTTGCTATGAGACTTCAGCACAGCTGGAGGGTAATTATTGCTCCCTTTCTACTCAGTGCTAGTAAATCTGCCGTGGAAATGTTGCCCCATTTAGGACCTGCAGTTCAGTAGCTCATTGAAAAAATGGAGAAACTCCACAGGATGGTCAGTGGCCTAGAGCACATGAGCCACAAAGAGATGCTGAGGAACGTGGATTTGGGCAGCCTGGCAAAAAGGTGGCTTACGTGAGGTCTAAAATCAGCCTGAATCTGCATGAAGGAGAATGACAAAGATAATGCAGCCAAACTCTCTACATCAGTGGCAAGCTATAGAAAAACAATTGTGATCTTCACTGAAGTGAACGGGTTTGTCTCTTCAGGGGCCTGAAGGAGAGTAGTTGAGTGGATCCCTGTGGTGGAATTCTGCCCACCTACTCCAGCTGACACTGCCTACCTCTTCTGTGGGAGGCCCCAGCCAGCTCCCTCCAAGCACTGCCCTGAGAACAGCTCATTCCTGCTGCTGTCTCCCAAAACACAGCAGGGATGGGGTGGTGCTAGGTCCTGCCCCCACAGCCTTCAACAGGACCCTGTTGGCCATTGCATCCTAAAATGCCTCTATGAGCTTCGTGCAAGAAAACACAAAGCCTGTTTTGCATGCTAAAAATACCATTTTTATGGGCTTTGCATGCTAAAAATACCACTCTTATGGGCTCAAACACAGCTCCTGAATAATCTGGGGTATTTTGAACTGCAGGGGTAAAGAAAAAAAAATCCTTTAGTGCCTGAGTGTCCCAGAGGGCCCAGAAGAGTCCCAGGACTGAATATTATTTCATGCAGACCTTCCTAATCTAGGGGCAATCAGCTTTCAGCAGAGTGGATATAGACCAGCCCACTGGATGCTGGGACTGGGATTCAGTCTCCAGCTCTCTTGGAGCTGGAAGCATAGGCACAACTGTGGAGACTGTCGGGCAGTTGCCAGGAGAAATTTCCCCAGTGTCTAAGTTATGCTTGCCAGCTCAGCTCCCTACTGGTGGGATGCTGAAAATCAGGAAGGGCACAAGCATTGGGAGGAGCCCATTGTGTTGCCTCCAGGTGAGCAAGAAGCGTTTATGATTACCAGTTCCCATCCTACAGCACACAGGCACGGGCCTGCGGGGTGCGGCTGGGAGCAGAGCTGACATCGTATCTCTCCTCTGCTCTGTCCACAGGAGGGTCGACCTCTGAAATTTCCACTTTCCTCCTTTTTCCTTCAGTATGCAAGGGGACAATGCAGCCAGCAAGACAGCTCGCTGCACAGGTTAAAATAACTCAGTTCTGCTCCGTGACTTTCTTATATTTTACCAGCTTCATATCTGAATGTCTCATTAACACAAACAGATTATAATGCCTTCTAAGCAAGCTTGATCAGAAATCCCTGAAAAAATCAAAAGCCTGGGAAAACAAATCATTGCATTTGATGCATCAGTTCTTGGAACTGCAGCTATATTAGGCAATACGTCTTTGTTCACTCACATTAAGCTAATTGAATGCATATTTATTGTGCACTGTTCTTCAGCATCCAGGCAAAATCAAAGAAGCCTGTTTCACTACCGAGGTGGTAATTTTGCATTAGAAATATGGACAGATTTACATCAGACTATTAATGCTATTCCATTATTCAACACCAGAGCTAATATTAGGAGTCACCTCAACATCCAGACGGATATTTTATCTTCAAGGTATGAGCCTGAATTAGCACAGACCTCTGCCTCCTGCCAATAACCCTTAATTCTAAACAGGCTCTCCTACAGCAGGATCATTGGTATGAGAGAGGCACGTGAGACTCAGGCTAACTTTTACGTTTGCTTCTTCCTGTTTAAATACTGAAGGGTCACCAGAAGTCACACTCCATCTGCATCCATTTGCTATGTGCTGAAAAAACATGAGCACCCAGATATGACATTTTATAAACATTTTTTAGTACCAAATCATTCACTGGTACCTGTTTGAAGGACATGGAGCCCACCTGCACCTGACTGAGCTCACTGCAGAAGCACCAGCGCTTTTCCGAGGCCTTCCTGAAAATAATACAGCATCTTTCCCCCTGTGTGGCTGAGGGACGGGGAGCCCCTAGCACAGAGCAGGTGCTGTAGTTCATCTGCACATTCTAATAACAGCCAAGGCCTTGTTGTGCAACAGGCACAAACCAGCCCATTAGGAAGCTTTTTAATAGACCATATGTGAGCAGCACTTGAGCAGATGTAAAAATTCCCTCTTGACTAATGCTGTGTTTTAAGTGCCTTTAATCTGCAGGGACGTTGCTGCTTGAATGGGATACTGGGCACCTTAAAGAATGCAATAAACCCAAGCAGAGCTCTCTGGTTTAGCCTCTATATGCTGTCTGAAACATGAAGCATAACAGAAAGGGTAAAAAAAAAAATATCATGATTTTGATATAAAATCCTCAAATGCTCCTCCTGTCTGTACTGATGGAGTGGTTACTTCATGTCTAAAGCCCAGGCCAGCTCTTTCCCAGCTCAGTTCAGAGGCTCAAAGATGGTGAAGAATGAAAAAATACTGTAAATCTGGACCGTAGTCTGATCTCCTCATTGCTGGGGAGCACAGACCAAGGTGCCCCCACGGTGGGGACATCATGCAGGGCGGTTTCTCCCCGTGGAGGATCAAAATGATCTCTCTCAGGCACATCCCCTTTCCATGGGCTGTAGTGCATGCTTTACTCAGAAGCTGGTGAGAAGTCTCCGTTGAGGTGAGGTGAGTCTCCCCAGACACAGGCAAGACCCAGGGAGAATTCCTGGGGCTGAGGGGCAGCTGCCCTCCTCACTGGCCCTGGGCACACTGGGGTGACAGCTGGGCCTTTTCTTTTTCAGCATCTGAGTGCACCAATGAATTTTCAACCAAACCAGCCTAATTGCATCCATATTTATTGCCTGCTGTTTTGTTACCAGAAGGCAACACCTCCTTATCTGCTTCGGATCCTAAGGGGCTGCCAATGCCACGCTGCTGTCGCCATGGTTTCTCCATGATCTCTCAGGCTTCTGGAAGATCTGGGTTAAAAGAGACATTTGGATTCCTAATACCAAGAAGAAATGGTAGCATTGGGAGGTCTGCCTGCTGAGCATGGTTCAGATCAAACCACCAAGCTGTTAAAGGCTCTGTCTGAGCCCCAAACAACAGGCACATTACTTTGCCTGCTCAGGGATTTGTTTGCAGGAGTGGAAGGAAGTATCAGCTGGAGGACAAGAATCTGTAATTCACCTCACTGCCCCAGCTGAGGGAGAGTGTAGTCCCCTCTTCCCGAAGCTGCTCCCAGAAACAATATTTGTTGATATTGGCTTACCATCCCAAGGGATAAAATTACTATGAAATGTTTACAATGACTATCTGAAATCTGAGAAGAGGATGTTTTTAGTAATGTGGAAAGAGCCAAATACCTTAGAAGAGAAATATTCCAGCTTTAAGAATTAATTACTGCTTCCCAGTAATGCAGGCTGACAAATAACCTCACACAATTTCCCTGACAGATACATTTTAATGGAAATATTGTGCACAGGTCAAGAGCAAAATACAGTTGCTGAACCATGACCCCACAAGCTTGGTTACATGGATAGCTCTGTCCAAACACTTGCCCAGCAAAGCCCAGAGGGCAGAGCATGGGGCTGAAGCAGCCACCTCTACACAGCAGCTCGCACCATGAGGGTCCCTGGTGAGGATTGCTCCTTAGGGCTGGTTATTTTCTGTCACAAAGGAAAAACGTGGATAGCAAACAGCCAAGCACATTTTTCAAAACAGCAGCTATGACATCTATGAAGCTGCCTAATCATTATGCAAAATTCACTGCGTAGCTTTTCAGTTGTAAATCAAGTTTCACAGGGCACTGAAATGAAAGCTCAAGCTCTATATCCTATTTTTTCTTTTGGTAGCATGGGAGGATAGTATACAGCTGATTGTGCTCCATAGTATACACTGGCATAACAATTCACAATATATATTTATTATTATTTCAGTCAAAAGCATCAAGCATTGAATGTAGTAAGAAAACTTCATGAACCAATTCCCTCAAACCCATTTTCAATAAAAAGTCTTTCCTTTCTCCTTCCTTTTTGATAGGTTAAATGAGGAAAGAGCAAGCCTGAGAATCAACAGGGAAATCTGAATTGCCATTAATTACCCCAGATCCAATCTGAGCTGCTGTTTTGTGAGCCGTGCTCTACTCATAATAAGGTTTTGAGGGATGTCACTGAAGGTACCTCAGGGACACAACGAGTGCTGCCTACAATTTGGTGCAATGACCCGACAACAGCATCGCCCTCAAAGATATTGCTCCTAGAAGGACAATGGACTTTGGATGCTCACTTCAGGAAAAATTGAAGAGATCCTGCTGCCATACTGATGTGAATCACCAGTGGTCATGTGCCAAGTGCAACTGCCATAAAAGGTCACCTTTGCCTAAAGGACTTTATTCTGAATCCATTCAGACCTTCCATTCACCAAATGGAAGCCAATGAAGTCCCGCAAGAATAAAATCATTTTACAGGAGATCCATGCATGGGATGCAGATTTGTTTCCAGTCTTCTATCCAGTCATCCATCTGTCCATCCATCCATCCATGGGTCCGCAATGCTATCACTTTTGTTCCCTGCCTGAAGCTTGAACCCAACTCTTGCCCATGTTGTGAACAAAATTCTTGTTCACAGTCTGCCCTGTCCACAATCCTTCATAGAAACAAACCACAGGATACAGCATGAAGCTGCAGCATTGACCATTTCCTGTGCTGAGAGGCAAGCCCCCATCAAGAGACAGTGAGGAAGCAGCCTGGGTCCAGGTGCTTGAGTGGGGCAGGAAATAAAGGGGACATCCATAAAGCTTTTTGAAGAAAACACCTCTATCTCTGTCTAGGGATGTGCAGCTCCTGAGCTGAAGTTGATGAAGTTGCCACAGGTTGATGGCAGCTGCTATTTTAAAATTCATGAAGTATTAAAGCATTACTGGATGATTTCAGTGCTTGGAGATAAGTAGACAAAATAGTCCAGCAGGGGGGAGATGCTGATGTAGAAGCAGCCATAATAGTGTGTGATGCCGCACATATCCCTGCTTCTGAAAACCCACTCATCCGTCTTGTCAGGGAAAATTGCTGTGATTCTGTTTCATAGCGGAGGTGGTGGGAGGAAAGAGGCAGATGCATTTTTTCCTCTGATCAAGGGGAAAGACCAGGCTATGCACCATTTACCCTCCTGAAGCCACCCTGCCTCCTCTCTGCAGGGCTTAGAGACTGGGGATGGCAAATAGTCGGTAGGGATGGCATAAGCGGCCATGGCCCCCGAGAGCTTTGGAGCTGCATAAATGCCTAATTTGTGTACCTCTACCCAAAAGTGCTACCCAGAGTGGTCCAAAGCAGCTGCTGCCCTAAGTTGGAGGCAGATCAGAGCAGCCCTCCCTCCCCACCATCAGCATGCTCTGATCATCCACATTCCCCATTACATCCTGCTCCTGACATGTGGCTGAAGCAGCCCAACAGCTTGAGAAGCATGGGGTGGAGACAGGAGTTTTGTGCCTTGACCTCCACATGGATGCCAATGTAGCAAAAGCCATCTCTAGCTTTTTCCCATGAGAGAGAGAGAGAGAGAGATGGGGAAAATGACTGCATTGATCCCCCTGCTCCTGCCCATTGAATGCCCACTGGCTGCTGCACAAACTGCCCCTGTACCAGAGTGGGGAGCAATGCTCCTGCTTTGCCAGGGGCAATGAGAGGCACCTGAGTCAGCACCTAAAGTGATTTTTCACCTGGCCATCGAGGACCATGGTGAGATGCTGACTTGTCCAGTACACATTGCCTGCCCCTTTAGCATATTTTGTACCAGGTGTGCACTGAATATTTTTAGTAGCTTGCTTGGTGAAACTCTGTACTGGATACATGAAGAGGAAATAATTTCCAAAGACAAAAAGCTGCAGGTAAGAAACAACCAAAACACTACCGGAGTGGTATTTTCTCTTGGAAAGAATTTGTTATCCTGGTTTCAAGATGGTGAAATGTTTCACAAATATCCCACTTGTGACTTTTCAATTCCTCTTCAAATTTCCCCATGGACACATAGTCCATATGGTGAGTTCAAGCTGGCCAGGGACATGTTTGTTCTCACCAACCCCATCACCCTGCTCCCCTCAAGCCCAGAGTCCTGGGGCTGGCAGAGCGACTCTCAGCGTGAAGAAATATTTAACACATATTAAATATTGTATTAACATGTTTAAACAGTACTTTGGTTTGTCCAGGCTGTCACCATGCTTCTGACATGAATTAGCTCCAAGAGTTTTGGACCCGATTTCAGTCTGTTCCTGCAGGTCTGGATGTCAGCTCTCCCGAGCCCTTTGTTGGGCAGCACAGAGCCTTCAGGGAGGAGACATACAGGTGGCATGCCTGGACTGAAGGTGTGCACATGGCCCTGCGTGGGGAACAGTGCTGCTGGCACCCCTGCCCAGTGCTCCCATAGGCCTCTGGTGCTTCTGCACAGAGCATCATCTTCAGCTTCCTCAGTCACCCTTCCCTCAATTACCACAACCAGCAGGAAGACTCAGATGAAGACAAAGAGTGAAGGCGGCCCAGGAAGCTTCAAGGCCCAGGGATCAGAAACAACAGGGAGTACCCACTAACTGCAAGGCACAGCACCTACCTGCCTCTCCTAAGAGTTAAGAAGGAACCTACTTAATCTATGAGAATTTATAAAACAAAACCTTACTGGACTTGTGCTTGAGTGAGGACACTGAGTTTCCCCCGTACAGATTAATCCACTTCCACACTTTCTACTCAGCATGGAGTAGTTTTATTTCTTGCATACATAATTCAGAGGCATACTGGAAGTGCAAAATCTACTTTCCATGCTCAGACATCCAGCAAACAGTTAATAAAACCCATTCTAGTTTGGTTTAGAGTTTATGTGAAGTAAGAGTAAAGTCTGACCTGTTTCCAATAGCTACAAAATTACTCTGGGGAAGATAAAGGTGTGATTCCTTTTAAATGTAGCTATTTTCTGTCCAGGGAGCCTACGTATCAGTGCTTCCTATCACACATCTCCAGAGAAAGCAACAGCCAACCCACACACTCCTCTGCTGTGGATTGCTCAGCGCTTTGTTCCACAGCAACCTGTAGGAGAAACTCAACCCTCCTGTTAAATGCTTGGGGCTCAAATGATTAATTCCATAGAACAGATCGCTAAGGCACATCAGAAATTTGAGCTCATTCCTATCAGCATTCAGGCTATTACAGGTGCAAGCAAAACAGCAGCTTTGAGGGAGGAAAGCAGTTCTGTTATAACAGGAATTCTTACAGATGCTTTTATGTTTTCATATTTAATGCAGCTTTTTTTTTTTGTCTCTTATGAAGTTTTCCACCAACGTCTTTCCAAGCATTGTATAAAGGCAGGTAATGATTTATATCATTAACACTCCCATTTTACAAAAAGGAATAGGAGGCCTCCAAAGAAAATTATATGAGTAGCTTAATACAGAAAATCCCAGCCCC